>NTHP01000089.1:887737-903539 GCA_003416845.1 Oplegnathus fasciatus | reverse complement strand
GGGGGGGTCACAGAAATAGGCAGACCCACACATTGACACACCCACATGGGAAAACGGTATTCTGGGATGATGGTGATGTGATGGGATGAGTCACACAGTGGCGAACCCACCCCTACTGAAACTCAACACTGCAATTTCCATCATTGATCAAACTGTTCTCATACTCCACCAGTTCCAACACATTCACACATTCTTTTCATCTGATGCTGTGGATTAAATGAAATAACCACATACTGCTCTTTCAGCCTGACTTCATTGTGCACTTTAAAAAATTGTCTTTGACTTTCACCTGGTCCTTAAAATGTTTTTTTAAAATTTGTTGTTCAGTGTGTCCAGCTTTTGTTAGTTGTGCAAATGTGGCCACACCACATACCACATACCACTCACCACATACCAGTGGCACAGACGTTAGCTGTACATAATGACCGTAAGCACGGAAGTATGTGTCTGTGAGTGTTGGCAGTTCAGCCTCAGGACTCCTTCTATTATTTTCCTCCAGACCCTCTGTTTTCTTGTCTCCATATGTTAATGAATTTTGGTAATTAATCCTTGAGAAGTTTTGCTAAAGCTGGAACATTTTTAACTTTGCGCTGACTTTATATGCAAACATGGTGCCACTAACGTTCAGGCTGTACACACTTTTACATCCCCAGGGGCCAAACAATCATATATTTTATATATACGTATGTTTCATACTTCATTCACTTTACTTCACTATATCCATTATCCAATCAGAATCAGCTTTATTGGCCTCTTATGTGTAAAGACACAAGGAATTTGACTCTGGTTTTCTGCTGCTCTCCATGTACTTACACACAGAACAATTACAGGAAGATAGAAATTGACATACAGCTAAAAACAAGGATAACAAAGCCGAACATAAAAATAAACATAGAACTATTAAGTACATACAAGCAGGTGAAAAAATAGATGCTTATATAAATATATATCAAAAGCAACAATGAACAACAACATACAATGTCTATTCAAGTCAAACTGTTTCTGTAAATTGTAAACAAGAATACAATAGTGCAAAGCGAAAAACATCTCTTCATGAATGCGTAAATGGACCAAAATACAAAAAACCTGTTGCACCCTGATGCATCCTTCAACCACAATAATGACCACAAAAGATAATTTCCAGAAGAGCAGAAAAACATCTCCTCAGGGTGTCATGTGTGAAGATGATTGTGTTGGACAAGTCTGTTACAATGGATCAGCTCTGAGAAACACGCTGTGAGAGATAAATGCACCTTTTAGCCAGTGTTTACATTCTATGCTGATGACAAACAATGCTTTCACAAACCAAGTTGTTGTTTTACCCCCAACACTGACACTGACACTGAATATAAAAGCCGCTTTAGTTGTGCCTTAAAGCTGTCTGTCTTGTTTAATAAACAACTGTCCAGTGGGCATAAGGTGGATCTTCTAAAACCAGCTCACAAGTCTAACATAAAATCTGTGGAATCAGTCCCATCACTAAACTTACAAAGTGATGGATCTAAAACTGGAAGAAATTTGGGTATATTCTTGGGGAGTTCAGGTTCTAGATGAAAAATAAACATGTATGTCGATCATAAGTCTTTTTATTTCAAACATTGGATATGTAATCATACTTTTAGAGGCTCACAGTGGCCCTCATTTATCAGTCTAACGTAGAAACCAGCGCAGATCCGAGTGCAGAAATCATCTTACGACAGGGTTCACGTGTGATTCATGAAACGTTCATATCTCGCCAGTCCCAGTGTAAGAATGATCGGGCGTTGATAAATGTGGTGGCTGAAGACAATCGTCATTTAAATATCACGCCCCTATATATTCTCTGTTTAGACGCCTCGCCCCTAGAGTTTATGGCATAGAGAAACGTAATCTGGCCAAGAAAAGGAACTTCTCCAACCTGGAGATAGAAACGCTAACGTCACAAGTTCAATTAAACCATCTAGTTTTATTTGGGAGCCTGAAAAGGGGAATCAAAGGAAGTCGAAAGAATGCTGTATGGAATGAAATCACTGCTGCGGTCAACAGCGTTGCTGTGGTCAATCGAACTCCAGTTGAGGTTTGAAAATTTAATTTATACATCTGTGATATGTATAGTCTATAAATTAATCTTACACCAACCCTGTAAATTGCAAACAATTTGAAAATACTTATTTATGTTAGGGATATATGACACATAATTGATGCCTTTACAAAGTAGATATTTTGCCATAGCCTACATATTTTTAAAGGATGAACATGTGTCTGCATATGCTTAGATGCCAGTCGGAATGGTCTTAACGACTCAGCCAGATTTACTATGCTGCACTGCAAGTCCACACTCACTCGAAAACTTGCGTACACGAGTTGAGACTTGATGTGAGATTTGATCGTAGCCTCCACTCACGTCCTTGTTGATAAATGCCGAGCTTTGCGTGGAAATGACAGTACGCCTGGTTTTCTTTTGTATGTTTGTTTTGTAAATGAGGGCCAATATGCAGAAAACACACATTTGTTTCTGTCTGTGCATTATAAGAAAGTGAGTTTCTGAGTGAAAAATATCAATAAATCAATAAACATTGCTTCTGTCACTGGCCACTACAGTATATCTTAATTATCAACTGGGCATTCAGAGATATGGTATTTTACATTTTATTTTGAAAATTTTACTTTTTTGGACATGAAAACGGCAAACAACAGTTATACAACAGAATGTCAATGAGCTGTGAGTGTAGAGACTAAAAAGACACCAAAGACTTCACTACAATAGAGGACTCAGGCCAAGTCCAACTGAAATCAATGTCTTCCAAAGTGGAAGAACAATGACGAGGGTCATCTAGGCAAGAACAGACTGAAATCAATCTCAGCAGAGAAATACAGATGTAGTGTATAATGTATACAGTATGAGGATGTCTTTTGACTGTTTTTGTTTTAAATTGCGGCACAAATCAGAAAGCAGAAATTACTTTTTTGCACATTCATTGACCAAAATGTTGCTATATGTCCATGGACGTATTGCAACGTATGTATTATTATATATTAATAATGAGCAGTTAATGGAGTGATATTATTTATGTACATCGACATCAGCAAAGTATACTGTAAACATAACTAATAGCTAAAGAACACATAGTATAATTTATTTAACAAGGGAAAGTCAGTCATGGCATACTACCTGCCGAAGCACACATCACCAGCAGTAAGGTCATATTTGCACCCAAAAACAAACAAACAAACAAAAAAATCTTGCTGATATGACTGTGGACTTTGCTATATTTGTGTCAGAGGTAGAACTTGTGTGTGGACAGATTGTATCATTTTAAATCCGGGACCCTCTATTGATAATCCAGCAAAATCGAGAAGGCAAAATCTGTTTATCTGAAATCTTCTTGAAGATGGACTTTAGTGTGAGTGAGCACTCTTGCTTTGCAATTAAGGCTCCTGGAGGTGCACAGAACCCCACACGTAAGCAAACGAATCCCTTCTTCGAAACAAAAGTCCCTTACAGAGTCAAGAAATTTTCCTCATGTGCCCTTTGTTCAGAGATGTCCTTGTTTCTTAAGCATTTTATCTTGATTTGTCCCTTCCCTTTTATCGTTTATGACATTGAGAAGTCATCCAAAAACAAGGGTTTCATTACCTGGCTAATTGTTGCACTAATGAGAAGCTTGTTTATCTAGGAGGAGTAATTAGATGTGTCACTTAGCATCAATTAGACCCATGGTGTTTTAATCTGCCATTAGGATGCAGCCAGAGAGAATGTTCCCATGCCTACTCCAGGTTGGACACGGCTATTATGAAGGATGCGTTGCACAATTTACCCCAAGATAGAAGGATGAGTGCTTCTAATCTGAGAGTTAAGTGGACAGAGAGGATATCATAGTGCTTAGTCCAAATATTAACAGAAAGAAGTTTTTGAAAGTATTATTTGGATAGAGAATATAATGTGTATAGAGCTGATATTTGGCGTCTGGGCTCTGACCTTGTCACTCCCTGCAAACATTCACACAAGAGAGATTTGGAGATGCCAATAACAAACGTGCATCTCGAAAAACACATTACCTCCCGCTTTTATGAGAAATGTATTTTATGTGGGCCGAACAGCAGCGTCTTTGTGGCCAGTCCCCAACAAAGCACCTCCAACAATGGTGGGAAATATGAATTGAGCAACCTATCTGCTGTACAGTAGTCGGGCAATGACATATTGACTTATCACAAGATCACGTAGCAGACAGTCTTCTCTTATGAATTGTTATGGCACATGGAGTGTAAATGTGATTATCTCTCCTATGTGTGACAAAAGCCGTCCTAGTTTCCCATGAAGGCAAAATTACAGCAGAATAATTGCAGTGTATGAATGGGCTGTGTGCAAGTGTTTTACAGACGAACAGGAAACATACGGAGCAATTTCACTGTATATTATTAGAATTTCAAAATAGAATAAATACAGTTGCAATTAAGCTAATCAAAAGCTCATTGCTAAAGATTTATCTTGCCTAGGTGATTCCCACTGAAGGCTGTAGAGCCCTTACTTTACCATCTAATAGTGAGCTGATGAGCCAATAGCAACCGCCACCACCAAAACAATGGCAACAACCAAGGGGGAAAAAAATCTAAGAAACAATTCAGCCCATATCACATATAATACTCAGACATTAGTATTCATATTCCACCACAACACCCAAGAGAAAAATAAGTTCAGCCTCTAAAAGAAATGAATTCATTAAATGAATACCAATGTAAATGCAGGTAGATAGCAGCAGCACAAGAGCCAAATGCAGCAGCCAGCAGACACCTAGACTATCCAAACAGTTCAATAATACAGCCGGCAGCAATGGTAGCTTAGTATTGCCAAGCACAACAACAAAAACACAGACTACGCAGAGCCAAGGCATCAATTCATAATATGCATAATAGGACAAACACCAAACACACTAACAGTAGCTTGGTGAAGTGAAGCAGTGGTGCCTAGGAATAAACCCTTTGTCACTGCTGCCCACAGCAGAACAGGAAAAATTTAGCTTTACGTCGCTTGAAGAGGCATTTGAGGCCACCAGCTGACATGATGAACAGAGTTGCGGAGCACAAGCAAGACTGTTTTCTCCACAAAGCCTTCCTGAAGCGACATCATCAGACTGTTGGCAGGCGAGCTTGCTTATGAAATGCAACAAGTATTCAGTAGCAGGAGCAGCAAGTTTTTGCTGCAGTGTTACAGCAGAACTTGCATAGCAGCACACAGGACTTAAGGTTTTAAATAGCCCACCTTATACTAAAGGGTGCGTTGGATGTACTGTATGTTACAGCAAGTAGTTGTTCCCCTGAACAAGCCAACCAGGCTTCCCTCCATTCATGTTGACTTTAATATAAAAGTCTTATAAGAAAGTACAATAAAAGTGTATCAGTAGCACAAGATTCAGGACTGTTTACTCAGTTTGACGATGCAGTGACAGTACATCATGTGGCCTACTGTCCGTCACCCTGGTACCATGACATATGTAATAGCCTACTTTGCTCTTGCAGAGGCAGTAGTTCTCTGCTCTGGGTGATTAGTGCCCTAACAAGCAGAGCACAAAGATCTAATTTGCTATTAAGCTGTGCATCATGCATGCATGGCTGACGACAGAGAGGCACTGCCTGTACAGTACTGTGAGGAGAGAGCAACGAGACTGACAGGGATAATGATGAGGAAGTGAAACAGTTAAATGATTGCCTTAATTGCATTCCTGCACTATGATGAATATCAAGAACAACTTCAACTAAACTGTTGTAGATTTCATCTCATGCTTGTAACCTCGTTTATCATGCCTATTATATAGTGAGCCTATAAGCATCAAGATTCTGGTAGTAAACGATATCTGAATCTAATGTTCAACTTTGTGCAATTAAACCTTATGGTTTATTACCTTATGAAAAACACAGTTGGTACAAAAATTAGATCAGATAGAAAACAGATTAGGAACTTGTCATATTAGTAAAAGTTGTTGGTAAAACATGTTGCAAAAAAAAATAAAAAATTGTTAGCACATTACTTGCCAAGACCCTGACAAGCATGTAACCTGCTGCACGAAAAGTGTCATTAGTTTGTGTTTTAGTACATTATATTACTGACTAAACATCAGGGATTTATTCAGCACTGTCTCTCCCCGTTAATTAATGGCCTTGCACAGTTTCTCACAGGGTTAAGTGGAATGCAGGGAGAAGAATAACTCACTGTGGGCAAAAGCAGTGCAATCTTCTCAATAACAGATCTTGTTTATTTGTATCATTGAGCTGAACACTGGGTGTACATGAGTCCATATTCAAATACACACATACACAAAAAAAAGTAGATCTGTGTGTGCATGTACAGTATTATTATTATTATTATTATTATTATTATTATTATATACATACTATGCATTATAGGTTTTAAATTCATATTCACAAATGTCTTGTACAAGTACACATACAGATTACTAAGAATTGTTCGAGTGAACTCATCAGAAAACTCAACTGATTACATAAAGTAAGTCCATCCACACACTCTTCATCTGAAACGAGGTGCCTAGTAGTCGGGCGAATACCCGCAGCCTGGCACAGTGAGCTGTTTCCACTACAGTCTGGAAACTCTCCATTCATTGTGCAGTATCTGCTGAGCGACAGAGCACATCCTTTGATTGGTTGTCCGATTTTCCCCTTGCCATACTGAAAACAAATGGCTAACACTGACTTGTTAGCTATTAACATTTCGCTATGAGGTTTTGGTGAATTAAAAAAAGGAAACAGTGGTTTGTTCGATTGTAATGGGGATATCCAACTAATGTAAGGTGTGGAGGTTATTTGGTTGTATTATATCTACAACAATCTGGATATGAGACACATGTTAATAAAAGGTGTAAAGAGGTCCTTTTTGCATAATAGGCCAACAAGACTTACTAGACTCTGGACTTAGGACCCCAGTGCAATGACTAATAAGATAAGGGTTTGACAAAATGAAGTTGCAGCAGATCAGAAGTAGTAGTAGTAGAAGAAGAAGAAGAATTTTATTAATCCCGTACAGTAGCGGCGGACTAAGCTACTGCCCAGATTGTACCACCTCCCCTAAAGAGACCCTGTATCTTCTCCCTGTTGATGCCCTAAATGAATTTCTGGTGCCTGGAAATGTTCTAGCTGCACTTAACGAATAGATAGAGCAGTGATGGAATGTCTATCTAATGGACTCTGGACATTGCAGCAATGATNCTTTTTTTGCAGTAGGCTGTAGACGATGCATAGTCTCTGACTTGTCTTTCTCTTACTCTGTGTCTTGGTCCAGCTGCGTGTCAAACCCAGCGTTATGTTTGTCACTGGCCACTTCATAAATAATTAAAGCCACAAGGTTATATGAGGCCCTGTCAGGCTTTTTTTCTTCCACTTGAGCTCTTCCCTTTGAGTTGCAATAAGGTATATACATCCCTCTGCAGCTTTCCGACATGCTGCCAATTACTTCCACATTCCTGGAGGGAAGGTCTGAAGGTTCAAACTACTGCTGCTGCCACTGCATGTGCTACTTTTAACTAGTGAGCTGATGACTCCTGAAATAATCATGATGTTATGCTTACCCCACTGAGCAGTGTAGAATAAATCTGACTGCTATATGATGAGCAGGCTGTGACAAAAAAAAATGATAGACTAAAAGAATTACAGTTGTCTATTTCATGCCTTGGGGCAAAATTCATTCATCCAGAGAACAAAAATGCTCTGTGCTCTCTATTTACTGCAGAGCATCATGAAATGCCATCGCAGACTCCATGCTTCATGCCCTATTATATAAGTTGTTGACATAAGTTCAGGGTCATACCACTGTACACCAATGCTGCAATGAATATAATGTAAACATACTCAGTGCTAAGATACAGAACACTATATATGCTGTAATGCATTGCATGTTCAAAAATATGTTATAACATGCAAAGACTGCTTCTAAAACTTCACAGAGTTACCAGCGGATCCAGCGATTATACACCCAGTGGTGAGTCAATTCAGCATGGACTTATTGGGCCTGTCCATTCTTCTCTTTGTGTATATATCTGAGAGTTTGATCGTTCAGCTGTAATGGTATGGGGTTGTTACATAATTTACAGAGAAACACAACCCTGTCTATAAATAGGCCACAATAGCTTTCATTAATTAATAAGTAGGCAAGATGATTAAGTAAATTTATATTTTATTACGTCGGGTACTGCAAGAAAAAAAGACACAGGCATAAATAATGCCAACATTTGTGGTTTGTTACAAACTTACTTAAAATATGGATGAGCAATGCTTGGTTTTCTAATGGAAGTCGATTATCCACAAAATATACATAGTCAGGTGCATTTTTATGTGCAGCACTGATTCTCAAACAAATCCCAACAAGGGGATAAAATTCAGCAAATTTAATCACTGTAAAATTAAGTAATTTATTGTGGCACCTATGTTTGACATTGTGCGTGTCATTCTGACTGATTTCCTTCAATCCAACTTCTCACATCAGTGTAGGTACCATAAACATGCGAGCAAAAGTTAGGGGAAAAACACAAGAATGGAAAACAAATGATGAGTCACATTTCTACAAGTGAAAGCACAAATATGGAATGATTTTAGTGAGTTGCTTGCTTTGGTAAGCTGATGTTCTGAATTATTATGCTTAGGTCATGCATATCAAATAAGAACGCCCCCAGCAAGTCCAGATGGGTTTTCAGTCTTTGTAGCCGCTCTAATCTGAAGCTGCACACAATTGCACTGCCCAAAGAGAACAGTAAAATCCTTTTATAAAGGCATTCAGGCAGATTAATGAGAGGTTAAACAGAGAATACTGACAAAATGTCTGTAATGACGGGGGAATTATTGTCATTCATACTGAATTCTTAGCATTACAAAGCTAAATTATTATGGGTAAAATATTACATAACTATACAACTATATGAATTATGATGTAATACTGTGCTGAAATTATTCCTTTGTCATCCACCAGACGCTGCTTGACTTACTCAGCACCAGGTGCTCTTAGCTTTCTTTATTCCTCTGTTTGGGTTTTATTTCTATCTAAGGAGTAATCTTATCATGATCCATTCAAAATCTGTTCATGAACCCTTCGTAACTCTTTCCTTTCCCACTGTGGAAACTTTCTTTTGTGGTGAGGAGACCGTTTTCACACACACACACACACACACACACACACACACACACACACAAACACACACAAACACAGATATACATGCTACATACCGCAAACACTCATTTTGTGAAGAATCAGGAGTAGGCAACGGAGATGTTGATTAGGGAATCGACTGAAGGAGTGACATAGCTCTTCTCCTAGACTGGAGTAGGAGTAGATGGTTTCCAGCGGCACAGGGACTTGAAAGAGAATGTACTATTTCTTTCCAGAAGTGGAATAGTGTCTCAGGAGTGAATTCTCCTACATTTTTATTTCTCCCTCAGACAGCGTGAGTGAGCACCTAGAAATCCGTCCAGGTGAACTGATCCATGGCTTCAAATGTGTGCAATAATGTTTTTCATGGTTTGCCTGGTTGCAAAAAAAGCATTTTAATTCAGATTTTCTCTTGAGAATGAATGTAAGATTAAAACCCGCTGCACAAATTCACCAGTTATAGAAATCCCTCCCCAATTAATCCCAAATAAATCCATAAAATCAATTAAACACTGCACTCAAAAGAATTAGGAAACTAAAGCATTTTTGCCTCTGGTGTAAATATAGTTGTTTTTTTACTGTTTAGAGGAAGTTGTGGTAAATCATCAACAATAATGACGCTGTTGTGAAACCTTGTCTGATGGGCCTTTTTTAACAACAGACATTTAGACTTGTCATCGCAGGGAAAACACATGTCAAAGTAATAATATTAAAAACTTTTAAAAGTCCCAGTAAGTCATGCCAGTGAGTCAGCGTGCATGGTGCCAGGCCCCTGGAACACCTAAATTGAATGCAGCCATCAATAGATTTATTAGCTGCAGTGCACCTCACTTTTTCCTGCTCTGACACGTCACGCTGTCTGCTGTGAAAAGGGCCTCAAGGGAACATCCACATTGCGGTCTGATTTGTTCTTAACTGTGATGAGTCAATCTGCAGAGAAAAAATCTGAAAGAAACCTGCACCATGTCTTCACTGTCAAGCCAGAAATATAATCGTGACAACATTAATTCTTTTCACATTTCACATATGGAGGTTTTTGTTGTATCATATGTGAAAAAAGTGTAGCTGTAGTTAGAGTAACACGATGGCAGGCTACATAGTATGCAGCTCAGGCAACTGCACATCAATTATCTGAAAGCATTTTGTGTCCTCTAACATGTTTAGTTTATGCATGTGTTTGTTTTCGCACACTGATCCAAGATCCACATCTTTTAAATGATCTGTCAAGCTGAGCATTATTATGTCCCACCCCCGGAAACACACAAACATACTGTATGTACACAGAAGCACATAAAATGTAATGCTTGCACAGCAGTACATGCACACACACACATGCATTCATGTGCACACACACAAAAAACACCGGCTCCCTCAGCTGGACTCTGCTGATCGTCCCTTGCAGTGTTTGCGTTAGTTCATTGAGTTCTGAATCAACTGTTAGAAGAGTCCGCAGTGCAATGAGGGGGGACAATTAGCCTAATGAAGTGCAGGAGCAAATCACACTCAGTGCTGTGCTAACAGTTGCTCAGTGAATATTCATGTGCTGTTGGCTTTGCAGATGCATTAAAAGGCGGCGCTGCGTTGCTGAATACCAATCGTTACATTTCCACCTGTCGCTCGTCTGCTCCCTCAGTGAAGATAACATCCTAATCAGCCTCATTGCTGTGAGGCTTTTTGGAGCGCATCGTGTACACAGGCCACATCTATTATCCTATCCGGCTACATCTGCTGCCGTCCGCCATTTGAAAACAAAAACACCTTTTACAAAATAATTAAGACACATGGGAGTAGTTTTTAAAGGATAGAGTAGATGATATCAAACCATGAAGTGGACCGGAGAATTGTGTTAAAAGTGATTGTATGCTTTACTCTGGTTAAGATGATCTTTTTAATGTTAAAGCCTCTTTGTGTAGTATTTTTATGTTATTATTGCATCTTTAAAACTATTCTGAATTCATACGTGTGTAAATATTTGACAATTCCAATGAAAATGTAGGCATTATTTTGACATTGTATTTTTATATATTACCACTAGGAGTTACCAAAGTCACAAATATTATACATGCTACACATAATTGGCTTTAAAGGTATAACAAGTAGGATTTGTCGGTTGCTGTTCGAAAAATACAACATTCAAAGCTGGCCCCTACTCCCCGGCTCAAAGCGCACACGCTCCTGGTGGTCCCATGTGCTTACGATCTGGCAACTGGTCGCTACGTTTTTACAGAGTGCCGCACCTCACACCCTGGGGGCTACACACCACTGCCCAAAGTGGTTGACGCCCAGAACACACCAAAATAAGAAAATACAGGCAGGGGGCAGGGTCTCCGCAGATACAGACACCACCACACACTTCTAGTGGGTCATAAGTGATGATTGAGAGGGATTATTTTTGTACGAGTCTATACATTGTTTTTTCCAATCCTACTTGTTATACCTTTTACGAGTCAACTCTTTAATTCTCAGAAATCCTTCAGCAAAACTGTTAAGTGCTGTGTCTTTCTTTTTTTACCACTTTGAGTGATGAACTTCTATCCATAGAGATTATCGCTGCTCACGCTAACCAACCATCTGTTCTTCTGTTTATTCTAAACAAAGTGCTGTTGTTGTGGGCAGCAAACACAAAACACATAATTTACACATAAATAAGAAAAGTTGAAACGGTGAATCTTTACTCTATGTATATGAAAATGTTATATATTAATATAAACTATTAACCTCCCAAACCTTTATTTTATAAAAGTAGCATGGTACTGACAGGAATTACACCCACAGTACTGCTATTTTTCCAACCCAGTTATTTTATAGGTGGCAATTATTTACACATAGTGAACTTTTTTGGCCACTTGGAGGCAGAAGAACAAGCTAAAAAACATAGCATTTGGCTGGAAATGAAAAAGATTGATGAGAGCCGAGTTTGCGGGCCAGAAAACCACAAAAATGATCTAAATTAGACTAAAAAGCTCCATACATGTATGGCTGTGGGATAATGCAGAGTGTGTTTATCAACAGGAGCAACATCTTTCAACTTAAACATGGTCATTTTATTAATTGTCATGTAACAAATACTGATGAGTGCAGCTCACACTTTTTAAAAATCTGTTAATGCATTAATGCAGATCTAAAGACCTGATAGAAAATATTATCTGCCTTAATTGCACATTTTAAAACTCATAGTGGAAGTAAAACGACCCATGGCTTACCCATACCAATGTAATTCTTGTGTTTTTGCTTTAGGCAATCTGATGACAGGGGAATAGGATAGCATATCAAATAAGAAGATGAAACTGTGGCATACTACAAAGTAAATTAATGTCATAGTAAATATAAATACATATTGTTGTCTTTACTTTAACAAAGGATTGATGTCACTTAATGTTATATGACAAGCTCATGAGTACTGTATGAGCTATGACATATGTCATAAAAAAATGAATTATACAGCTTCCAGTTGTAAATGCATAACAGTAGCAGTCTGAGAAACTAGTTACATGTACACAGATTCATTGGGAATAATACCATATTGGGATTTATCTGGATGCTGTGAAGGTGCATTTCTAATAAGACATAGAGCCCTATAATCTGCTCATGCCATATTCACGATTCATTATAAAATATATTTTCTGATGCAGTTTTTGTGCAAATCTAATTTTATGCTGTTTTATAACCAAGAATTTAGCTTGTCTTTTTTCCTTTTTTTAGTACAACTCCCGCCTGTTTCCCTCCTCCCCTTCTCTCCGCCTCCGTCCCTACAGCTTGTCTCGCTCTATGTATTTCTCCCTAGCAGAGCAGGAGACGGTTTCATCATTAGCTGCTACTCACCAGTCAGCCGGGCCAGCTTGCTGGGCAGAGCAGACTGTGGCTCAGGCCGGCCAGATGGAGGTGAGATTAGCCTCCATTAGATAACATAATGGTATGGTGGCCCTGATTCTCCAGAGACGCGCGGACCAACTACTCAGCCGTTCCTAAAACTGCTTGTAGGTGATGATAAGGATGCTGATGATGATATTTATGATTATGCAATGTTAATACTAGCAGTATTAAGGAGTAGTGAGGGGAGGAACAGTGGTAGCAGGAGGAACATGGTATTTAGATATTATATCTATTCCAGTGATGACTAATAATAATAATATAACTTTCTTTCCAGGATGTAAAATTAAAGCGTTTTATCCCATTCGGCAATATTGGTTTCTTTTATTGTTTTCCCATTAATCTCACTTAAATGTTCTACCCAAAACCATTTAAGTTTAGAAACAGTAATGGTCTTATATCGTGCAATAGGTGTTTACAGGGACAAAATTAGGGACTGTTAGGGATTTCTCAGGACCCACCCATGGTAAAAATACAGTATGCGTATTCAGGATACTTGAGGCACTTAAATAAATGTGTCCACCTAATGGCAATGTTATGTAAGATGAGCAGTTAGCCTACAAACTAAGCAACCAAAAAAAAAGTCAACTAAACGAATGTGTGAACACATGACCCATAAAAAAGTCTGCATAGTGAGCTGGGTGGGTTAGGCCGAGGCTCCTCATAGATGCTGATCTGGTCCAGAGCGAGCCATAAATGTCCTGATAATGAGAGTAAGGAAGTTTCGAAAAAGAAGTGGGGATGTAGTCATTGCTCCAGGGGAAATGTCAGGCTGTAGCCAACGAACACAGCAAAAACAATACTCAGTCAGCCAGGAGGACTATATGTAACTCAACACTGTCATCTGGAGGCGCTTGGGTGTAAGTGTTTCAGGAGGTGATGAAAAACAGGAAGACACAGCTTTTCTCCTGTACTTATACTGGTGCCGATTTTGTCGTACAGCCATCTGGCTCCCATCAAAATTTCCAGATCTTTAGTACAGTAAATATTCCACATGGGAAAAGGAATAGTCAAGTCAGTCAACATTTCTGGCTTCAAGCTTCTATTATTGCATCCACTTTTGCTATTTTGAATCTGTGCTGTGAGCACAACTGATTCAGCTGCAGAATCGTTGACTCATCACCTGTTATAAATGGAAAGTCAACACAGTCAACTCCATTAAATCCTGCTAAGTGGAACACAAACAACCCAAATTTCAGTGGTAATATCAAGACAACATTGTGGATAAGAAGTCCTGCAGCTGCTAAAGCCACATTCAGCAAATTCTGACTGGCCCCATGAAATTATAGCAAAAGCTGCAAAAATAAGTGATCAAAGTTCTGTACCGACAGTGACGATAAGATTTGCTAACCATATTTATTGCTTTTGATTTAGACATTTTTGTTCACATATGTAGCACTACACTTTTCTGCACATATGATACTGCAGGGATTTCTGTAAATTGTGCTAAGGCCAAGTCAGTGCATCAAAAATAGCCCAGTACATGTTTGAATGCATCATGAATTTGACTGCAAACCACTGCGTGTTAGCTAAAAAAGAGTTTAAATCTACTACACATGACCAGTTACTGTAAGTGTGTCACTCCAGAAACTTTTTTCTATGGCTGTGTCAAAGTGTGGGATACAATATTTATTAACACAAAACAGACTTTTTGTTTGTCTGATTGTTGTTTGCTTCATGGTGAAATAGTGATCATCACCACATAATTCACATTGTACCCACCTATTTATTTTAATGTCTCTGAGTACAACCTGTATATTTACATGGCTTATGAAACTGTTGTCTGTCAAACCAGTTTGCTGCTTGTAAATAGTACTTAACTATTTGAGAAGCAATCAAAGTTACATAATACAACATACCTTTAAACTGTGTAATTTTTTTTCTTGTCACATGAGAAGCTGAACCTGAACGGTAATGTAACATCCTGTTAATATGCAACTTTTTTTTATCCAAAATGTGGGCATTTGTCACTCGAAACCTCATCAGCTGACAGTCTGTAAAAAGAAAAAAAACTTTGTATAATAAGATTTCAAATTGAATTTGAAATGAAATAAAACAGTTTAGAACTACAAAATGAGTCACACTATCTTCCTTCCATAAACATCACCACAGGAATGCACAAAGCAAATGTGTCTTAAATGTTGAAGTTAGTTATCTCACTTCAGCGCCTATACTGCAAAATTCGTGAACCCCAGGTTAGGACAATCGGACGCTGAGGAGGATTGAATGAGGACTCATATAAAGGAAAACCTTTTGGAATGAATTCCTTCTCTAGGCCCAAGAGGGAAAAATGTGAGAATGTGAGAGATGCCCCTGAGTGAATCCAGATGCAAAGATATTGAAACCTGACTGCAAACTGGCTGAAACCAGATACTGTACATATGCGTGAATGTCAACATCCTGCTGACTACCCACAATGTCTTCAACTGTCTCTGAGGTCTCCGGAGCTGAGAAGGCGCAGAACTGCAGAATTTGAAGTCGCTCAAGACTCTCACCACAGTGTATGTGTGTGTGTGTGTGCATGAAATGAGCAATTCATGACATATACAAGCAATGTTTTATTGAGAGAGAAACCAAATAAATCCCCATGAAAGTGCGACACTAAACACTTCCAAAGAATCTAATTGACACTAAAATACAGGTTGATTTTCCCTTCTGTTTAAATCGATGTACAAAACACATTATACATACACAAGATGTGTATATGAGAGAGCGGCCCGTGAGAGCACACTGCTCCTGTTAGGTTTGCTTGAAATGCAAAGTATCTACTTGATGTTGAGTTTGTTGGAATAGAAAAAAAAAAAA
>NTHP01000089.1:845227-887233 GCA_003416845.1 Oplegnathus fasciatus | reverse complement strand
AAAAAGCACTCTCCATTTTCATTTTTGAATTATTCATTCCTCCTAAGTGGGTTATCGTCCATTTAAGGAGCCCCCTGTGTGTGTTTTGTGTACGTTAGTGCAAAGAAAACCCATGAGGGGGAAGAAAACATAGAGGATTGTGTTGTAACCATGAAACTCAGTATTTCTTCTTGTCAGCCTTCTGTTGAGCTAATGTGGGTTCTTACATTTTAAAGCTTTACTTAGAATAATAAAGTTAATGAGGTTATAGTGCGCTGGCCAATCTCCTCCTCTCACCAGCTCATAAACAGGTGGAGTTGTGATCTTGATTCTGCCAAACACTACCAACTTGTGGTTTCACTGATCAAGATGAGAAAATTAGACAAACTTAATAAAAAGCTCTGCAGAAGTCTGGTCCGTGATTTTTAGAAATATCAGGAAGTTTGTGCATTTTGTTTCAAAGCTGGTACTCTGGGCCTATGGTAATATGGCAGAAATTTCATACAGTGGTGTTGTATTAATTACACCATTATCTATTTGTTATCAACTTACAGTATTTCTATAGCTTGTGAATGAATATGTATTGTGTATTGTGTGCCAGGGTGTAAAAGGTCATGTTTTTTACTGACAAACATGCTGCACATGTCAAGAACTACTCCCTAGTTAATGAAAATAGTGGAAAGATTTAATAACAGAAGCCATGAACTGCTCGGCTGAAAAGTGTAGAAATCACCCAATCTCAGTAACCAACCCATCCTGAACACACATGAGAGGTAGAATGCCTGCAAGAATACTTGCAGCTGATGACTCGAGAACTGGAAATTATTCTTAGGGGTGAAGCAGGAGAGGTGATGTGTGGTTAACGGTGCCCTCGCCTGATGAAGCTTTAGCGCTGGAGGTGCAAACATGTCCACAGAGAAATGTCTGCACACACTTTTCATACAATTACAAACCTTGTTTTAAACCTTGAAGTTCTTCCAGACCTAAGGAGCAATAAAAATGACAATGGTGTGGATCAAAGCATGCACATTACTTCCTTTGATCTACCAACCAGCTGTGATAAAATCTCCCCAGGTTGTTGAAAACTGTCATTATGTATCATACACCCACTTCTTTCAGTGCACACAAGCCTTTCTTCTGCCACACAGCAGAGCCAGCTATAGGTCCACGGGTCAAATTAAATGTTTCAGTCTCTTCTTACAACTGTCTGCTTGACCATACAATGTACCTTTTAATACCACAAGGCAGATAACCTTCAAAGACAACTTTAATGTGCATATAAGAAGACATGAACAGATGACACATCAAAGCATACAGAGTGAGTCGATTCTAAAATAAAGATTTAAGAACTGTAAAGGATGCAAACTATAGCAACAACCTATAGAGACATGTCTGTACCTAGAAATATACAGTATCTCTCAGACTATTCATTCTTAATATCTAATCAAATTTGTTTGGTTTTGAAAATAAGAAGGATGCTTTTGTGCAAACTGTACTTTTGTCTTCTTGAAAGGCATCAAAACTCAACTGAATTTCAAGAGAATATAATAAACAGTACATGAGAAGATATAGCACAGCTGCTGTTTTAACACTAAATATCAGATCACTGCTGTGATGAGCAAATGATGAGATTCATGGCTCCTCGGTCCTGGTGAAAAGAAGATATGGAGGAGGAGACCCCCCGTTTTCCTCCGCCCTTCATGGGTGGAGAAGTAGAATGAGCGACTGTAGTCTTGTGCAGAAGGAAAGTGGGTGTTTCCCTTAGTCTCACGGCTGTAGAATCTATAGGTGTTTGCCACGAAAGGCTCACAACAGCTTTTGCAAAGATCATGATACGTGGCGTTTCCACGGGCTCCAAATTGGGCTGCAGGGTTTGCTGAGGGTTGGTTATCGGTCCATCTTGGAAATTGAGAACCTTTTCCTGTCTGTGTCCAAATTAAATTGTCTCCTCTGTGTGTGAACTAGTTGCTTGCTTCCTTCCCCTTCTGTGTCCTTAAAATCATAGGACTGTGCTAGGCCCTTTAAAGCTCAACGTGGTCCACAGGAGTTATTTTTCACCAGGTTTATTTGACAGTCCTCTCCTTTAAAGACGTATGAGGGGAGCAAGGTGGAGAGACGACAGGAGTCAGACAATAAACTCCAGCCTGCAGATGGTCAAGTCCGAATGTAGTGAGAGGTGGAGGCTTGTAAAAGAAAAACAAAAAAACCTTTGTGCCGTTTTAGACAGGAGCTCCCATTTTTCTGTAATAAAAGTGTAATTAGCCAATAATTACACTGACGCTAATTAGACTGAAATTACAGAAACTGGGGGGCAGTTATTTTAAACTGTTACTCAATTATTTTTTTTAGAAGACAGAGATGAGTGCAAAGACCCCATATAGGAGAGCACAGGGGTAAGCAACCAACAGCTGCTGCCCATCCATGGCCAACGCCGAGATGAAGATCTTTGAGGCTGAGAAACTGCACCAGCCAATGATTGCTGCCGTTAGTATAATTCCCATCATGCCCCTAAAGACGACAAGAAGGAAGCAGGAAGTTAGCATAGTCCTACACATAAATATCACATTTTAGCTGAGCTTATTAAGCAACCAATGATCATTTTAAAGTTGTACTATGCTTATACAAGAAAAACACTATCTGGGAGGTGTATACTACTAGTCAGTGTCCAGTTATGTATTATTATTATATTTTACATTATGTATTATTGTATGACCAAGCGTTGCTGTTTTCCGGAGTACTCACTGTAAAGAGAAGAGAACTCCAAAGCTGGAGAGGAGGATCATGGGGAGGAGGCAGTATCCCAGCACGCTGGCCACACAGCCGAAGGAGACGCCCGTCATACTCATTAGGTTCAGCAGGCAGTACACGCCAAGGCAACCAATTGCACTGATACCGTACACGTAGCCAAACTGTATCTTACCAGACTGTGAATGGAAAGGAGAAAAAAAGATGCATCCACACAGTCAGATATAGAAATGCACACACATACGAGATGACAGCTCTACACTCAGAATTATCATTCACCAACATTAACCAGATGATTTACCAGGAGAAGTGTCGCTCCAAAGGCCAAACAGAAGACCATGGGGCCAGCCAGGTCTGTCTCATTCATGATGCTGCCGTCTGCTGCTTTCATTGGATGGAGCACCGTCAGAGTCTTCTGCCAGATGTGGTCAAAGTTGATTCCTAATTCTAAGACAGAGAAAACACACATCAGACGCGTTAGATGCTAGAACTATGACCAAACGTAGTTGGTGGGAAAATATGACACAAGTTGTATTGGTTAATAACTTTAAACATGATAGTGATGACAGAATAAAGCATGGAAGAGATGCAATGGCATACAGTGTACGCTACTGGTTTGCTAAATGAACACTAGGCCTTTACAGCTGACATTGAGACATAACTGTGTGGTGCCACACATGTATATATAAGCACTTTGTTTGTCGCTAGTCAATATGATCGTCAATCGGCACAAACCTAGTGTGAATGATAAAGGGTTGTGTATGAAATGGCCAAGTTTGTTGATGTCTTGTAATAGTATGTAGGGCTGCCACTATTTTTGTCATTAGCATTTTCATTATTGAATAATCTGTTGACTATTGTTATGACTAATCAACGAATTGTTTAGTCTGAATGAAACATGCCAATCACAATTTTTCGGAGCCCAAAGTGACTTCTTTAACTTGCTTGTTGCTTGTCAGATTAACAGATTAACATCCAAAGCTATTCTATTTATAATGATGTAGACAATAGAGAAAAGCAGCATACTACAAACACTACTTCAGCACTAATTGTATGCAACTTGACAATGGAGGCCTATACATTAGAGAGGCTCAAAGTACCTTGGAAAGCTTTTGATAACCAGCAGCATT
The DNA here is from genome assembly GCA_003416845.1 of Oplegnathus fasciatus. Taxonomy (NCBI): domain Eukaryota; kingdom Metazoa; phylum Chordata; class Actinopteri; order Centrarchiformes; family Oplegnathidae; genus Oplegnathus; species Oplegnathus fasciatus. The sequence continues at coordinate 883,379 of NTHP01000089.1, read as the reverse complement.
ACCCTCAACAAGTGGCCACTTATATGTAATATTTAGAGTCACAGTTACTGGCATTCACACTTAGTATCACTCTCTCTCTCTATAAAAAACCCTACTTGTAAGCCCTTTCCTCTAAATGAGCATGTAGCAAAATCTTTAGATACAGTATAAGAGAACAAAAAAATCTAAAAATCAAGGGCCTCTCAATGACTCACAGGTGAAGTGAGTCACCTTAGAGGCAGACATATTTCAGCTTCACACAGCAGAAAACACTTTCACATAATAAATCTTTTCGAGAATCTATATCACCAAAGCATTGCAACGGGCACTTCACACGTCAAGTGTCAATTGGAGCATCCACTCCATCTGCTCCATTTTTTGAGGTTTCAGGAATAAAACCACTGGCTTGTTCTGAGGCAAAAGCACACCGGGTTTGTTTTCAATAAGAGTGCAGAACATGGATTCAGGGTGGTAAAGATATGAAGAGTAAAGGCAATTTATTTAATTCATAGATAACCGGCAAAGTATGACTATAAACTGAATGGACAATTTGTCTACAACTATAAAAATGTATGGACAAAACAAGGAAACAAGTACAGCCTACACACTAAAAATTACTAATACAATACAATAGTGAGGTTGAGGAGCATTAGGAGTGTCAAATTCTGGTGGAGTCACATCACAGACCCTTTTTATTAACATAGCAGTTTCTTTTCATGAGCTCCCTACTTTAGGTATAATGTACTGTAAGGTGAGTATTTGAATTTTGTCATTTTTTACATACAGGTGTGAGGCAACACTACATAGAATGTACATCTGTATTAGTTTATTTAAAACGGTTAAATTGAGTTTATTGTTCAGCCTTTTGAGCTTGACTTCTTTTTTTACTGCAACAGTACAAAGGAAGACAGCTTTTTATTTAATTAAATTGCTTCAAATTAGTATCCTTTCCCCAGCGCTGGTTTGAGTGTAACTGCACAGCATGTATGCCAATGGAAAGCTTTCTCATGTGTGCAATTAGAGGGAAAACACTGCTAAATTTTGGAAATGTCAGGTCTGCCAATTTTGCTGTCACTTTGTCAGGTAGCCAGCCTTTAATCCGTCAGTCCTCTCTATTCTATCAAAACTTTCTTGCAGCCATGAGATTCTCTGACTCTGCTAGCGACTGAAACAGGGGAATGAAACTTTAATTTCACGCCTTAAGAACAGATCTTAGGTTCATGTCCTAGAAGTGATACTGCAGACTGATTTCAACAGGAACACTATAATTGTATATTTTAGGAATTCTGGTGCTCTTGTAAAAGTAAGTCAAACAAATTCAATTTGCTGTAGTATAAAACAGAGTAAATAAAGCAAATCCTTTGTTTTTGAGATGCTGTGACCAGCTCTGACTTAAATGTATTATCAATAATAAAAATAGCAACAGCAATATTAACTGACAGAATAATAACCAACTAACAATTTTAGCACAGTTAACAAAACACATGGTGAAATGTGCCATGTGTATTTTTGACTGTGCTGTAATAGTCAGCTCCCTGGCAGTATTCCTGCACTGAATGAGAAATATAAGAGAAGTGAGGTGTATAAGAGCCAAAGAGGCAGGCAGAAGTCATAGCCTCCAGGTTGTGCTTCACCTACCTTCTAGCAGTGGCGGCTCGTCATCGAAGCTGCTACTATACATGGATTGTGACGGGGATGGAGTGTAGGTCTGTGTGGGCTGGAAGATTTGTCCTGTGTATGGCTGCTGGGGCTGCATCATCCCTGGGGAAGCGTAGGCCATGGGCTGGGAGTAGTCGTACTGACCGTATGGCCTGGAAAACACATAATAATAATGCTCAACAGTACTCCTTGACTGAAGGGACATTAAATTACTTCTCAAACTGCTTATTTATGCTTAAAATTACAAGTTGCTTCCCAAGGGTGTTGTTTCAATTAGGTAGTATCAACATTTTGTATAAAACACTGTTAACTTGCCCTTCAGCTTTCCCTAATCTTGTGTACACAAAACAGTCTACCTAACTAAATACCAAATGATGTAATTTTGAAACTCACTTAAAACAAAAACACTTAAAAGATGCCAAACAAGGTGTTCAGTCAGGCAACAGAACGTCTGAAATGGTACATAAAGGAGTAATAATGTGGCTCTTGGAGGTGTTAACAGCTGAGGGAGCATCAGGTAAGGAGGGCTGTCTTCACTTACTTGTTGTAGGGGTTTTCAGCGTTGCTGTAGCCATAGCCGCCCTGGTTTTGGTCGTCGACACTGTAGCTGGACTGGTAAAAGTCTGTGTTGAAATTGTCAAACCCTGACATCTCTCACTCTGTTGGAAGCACGGGCAGAAACAGGAACACAACTTGTCAGCTAGGACGATTATTTTGGTCCACAGTGCGGTGGCACAGTGGGTGTCGATATAAAAACTATACATTCTCAAGTGCTGTTAGCCTATATTGAACAACTAGGTTATGCTCTGTGTACATAATTCAATTAGACATCAACAAGTGAAATCACGTTGTACGCTGGGAATCGTTCACACAAAAACATTACATGGTTAACGTTACATCTCGTATAACTTGGCAGTAGCCAAAGTTATCGTTAACTTCCTATAGCTACATGATAAACGTCGTTGTCTCTTATAAACAATTTGGAAGTGTGACGTTATATATTTAACTACTAAACGCTTAGGACAGCGGTAGTCTACCTTTAGTTAAGGTAACGTTAATGTTAACGGTGCCTCCGTATGATTTTACTGTGAGCTAAAGCAGCTAGCTAACGTAGCTTCACACACAAAACTAAGATAAGAATGAATATTGTTAGTGTATTATCATTATTATTATTATTGACTGTATCAATTACCAAATGACTCAACAAGCACAACTTAAAAGGATAAATGAACTAATCTTGTCAAAATACAGCAAAAGCTACTAATCTTTGGGTGGCTAACGTACCGTTAACTCTGCTGCTAGTTGGTTAGCTAATGCTAGCTATAACAGACCTGGCTCGCATATCTTGCGCATAATGTCAGCGGTGGCTTTACTATTCCATTGAACTTTTCTTACACAATCATTATTCTAAAGCCATAAAAGCATCGCAAATGCTGACACTTACCTGTGATGTTTGACAAATCTACCCAGAGCCCTGCCAACTTGGTTGGGGTTGCTACGTGTCAGGAGAAAGGTAAACCTTCCGGGATGATACGCAGCCGACGGGAAGCCGTTAGGGACACTGTCGAATCGTCCTTTGCAGAAAATGTGGCGCATTCCACAGACGACTGGTGGTATTACATAATACCGGCAGTCACCAACTGCATGAATTTACAAGCTGGGCTACTGAATGAATGTATAAAAATGGTATATTCCATGATAAGGACAGTTTTATGGTTGAAGTAATTGCAGTGCTGAATTTTATAAGTCTGTGCTAATTTAGTCCCTATGCAGTCCTCTTGCCTGATTTTGAAATTGTGTTTTTATACAGAGAATGGGGAGACATTATGGAAGCAGAAATATTCTCATTCTAAAGGTCAAAACACTTGAGGTGCTTGAACTTTCTAGCGTTATTGATTACCCTCATGAAAAAAGAACATCAGCATTAGCCTATAGTACATTTTACAAGATCATGGATGCTGTGCAAATATCACAGGAATAGGCTATTAAGTGATTGTATAGTGATGCGTACACAATGGAATTAAAGTACCAATAAAGTACTAAAAGGTCACTCTCTACTGTGTACAGGAACATAATAAGTCCTTATTAGAAATATTAAGTTCTTCTTATAAGTATGATTAATAAACAAAAATAAACCATGTTGAATTCACAAAGAGATATGGTGAGACATCCAAACTACTGCCTGTTTTGCCCACCACAGGTAGGTATGAGACCATACTGGGTTCTGACCCATAGTTTGACAAAACCAGGGTCTAATGGTAACAAATAGAGACAGAGGGTAGAGGATGATTTAACAGGACAAGCGCTGAGCGCCCGGCAAGAACAAAGGTAGTCTCTTTCATTAGGAGGCAGAGGAGCAGATCAATCACTCTGCCTGTGCAGGAGGACTGCACCACAACCAAATACTGCAGGTGGATCCATCCTCTTTGATGATGACAGATAATGTAGAATAATAGGCTGATGACCTCTGCTGAGAGGAAATAGGAGCGGGAGGGAATGAGAAGCAGAGAGAGAGCATTGCAGATGAGAGTTTGACCTGTAATGAATGGAAGAGTACAAATGAGGAACAGTAAGAAAAATCCTTGTTGATCCCCTCTACTACTAGCTATTTAATCTTTATATTTTAAATGTTAAGAGAATACAAGAAAAATAGCCAACAGGAAAAACAAAATAAATATGAATTCAGATGACAAAGACAAATGGTAAATACAACATCATCAAATTGACTTTTTGTGATACTGGAAAACTAGTAAATTCATACCAACGTCCTTCTGTTGTATCTGTAAAAACTACTACCTTTCCTTCCTGCCCAGGGCTTATTAAAACCAGATTATTTCTGCCTCAGTGCTGAAACAAAAACACCTCTGGCATCTGTAACAATAACATGTTTGAAATTTAGCCATAAATTAACTGGTGCAGTGTGAAAAGGAACTAAATTATATAGACTTGGCACTGCTCCTCGCCTGGAGTTACAGAAGTCTTTGCAGAATGAGAAATGGGAAAAATAATACAGTGGAAAAAGGCATGGAGGAAAACTTTGTCATTATTCAGAGGAGACACATTGAGCCTCTTCCGTCTTTGACAGAGAGACTCTGATTGAGTTATTGGTCTCAGGGCAAAAACACAAAGAGAAACCTTTTGGTTAGCGCTCCACATAGCAGTTGCCTCAGCAAGGTTGCATGAGTTAGGAGGGTGTTTTCTTGCCAGGAAACTTTGTGACCATCTGTCACATTTTGTTTCCTGTTGAAGGCAATGCTGGGAACCAGTTTCCAGCCTTTATGTTAAATCACTTGTTCCAAGATAGCTCCAAGACAGTTCTATTATAGGTGTGTTTTTATGCTGGAGGACATGCAAATGGCACTCATAACACACGAAAAGTTGGGGTGGGTGAGAAGAAATACAACCCCNCCCCCCAAAACCCAATAAACAAAAAAAAGTCATTAACAAACCTTTCAGCTATGCAGGGCCGACATGGATCATTTCTCTGCCTCATGATGAATAAAATCAATTTGATGCACGAAACATGAATTCCTACGGCAAACCATGACTAATCATGAGCAGAAATGAGTCGCCTCCCCTCCATTGCCTCTCATCTTCCTTTAGACTTTTAATCATTTCTAAACTTGAAGAACATGCCTCTCTTCTTAATCCACTTAATGAAAGAAAATTGAAAAGTGCCAGAGAGGGTAATTGAATTAAGGGCAGTGTATTGCCATATGCTGTCATAATTGCCTTCTTTTATAAAGTCTCTGCTGTAATCCTGCTGTCACTGCCAGGGTGGATGAGTGGATTAAAAGTACTAAATTTCCTCTACTGCAGCAACCCCTCGTCTCCAACCACCTACTGTACCCTCAATTAAGATTTCTCTCCTCTCCTCTCAGACTCAAGGAGAGAGGAAAAAAGCAAGGGATTGAGCTATCTTATTATATGTTCTTTTCAACAAAAAAAATATGCAGATGGGAGATAACGTCTCTCCTTCTGCACATGAACACGTGAATGAACACAAGACACATACACAGCTCTATTTTTTAGCAGGAATGGATGCTCACATTTCCTCAGAACATTTACAAGATTAAATAAATTCTCTTAATTCATCTAATTCTATTTCCTGCCACCCCGCTGATATGACTGCTGCACAGATCATGAATTAGTAGGCATCTGGTACTCCTTTCTCTGAAGCAGCTTTCTTCACTCTGTGAGTGAGCTGCATGAGCACTAAAATAACAATCAGCAGCTGAAGAGTTTGTGAAGTTTGTTTGTTCCAAAATGAGATTTCCACCCACTTGATATTTAACAGCTTCTGACAAAATGATAGTCAACATGAAAATAAATCTCATTCTGGAATATTGTGATGATGGTAATACCAGAGCATTTACACAGGACAAAAATATAATATTTGTGTGCATTTTGTTTGGACTGAAACCAGGTAACAATTGTTCCTTAAAATAAATATTCAATTTCAATCACATTATTTTGAGCTGGAATAGAGGCATTACTCAACAGAGACAAACGTGTGTGCAAATACACATTAAAGTGCATTATATAAATGATATAAATGTGTTTCACTGAGATTCATGCTTAAATTCTTAGTCTATATTTTATCCAGAATGAACACATGCACCCTTAAATAAGTGTCATTTCTTTTAAACCTTTGACTCTGAAATGGTAAGCCCTGATGCTTTATGATGGAGTGTGCGGTGGAGTTTTGCCATCCTTGTCTTATCTGCCTCTGGTTGGCATCAGGGACAGCACCAGTCAACCCACGAGTGTTCTACCTGTCAAAACAGATTTAGAGGCTTCTAAAATAAGTCTCATATTATAAACAGTAGCATGGCCTTGGCTCTCCTTCTTCTTCCATCCTACCCTGGCAGCAACTCTGCCGAGTTTCACTTCCCAGTTCATTTAACTTTTGTCACAGGGTTTGGCCACACTGATTCTATTCACTGCAAGATATGTCATGCTGGACATAAATTAGTTTTGGCCCAGTGGGTTTGTTAGTGCAGATCAAATGAAGGAAAGTCAATATTTTTTCCACATGACAGCATCTTGGGAGTTGCTGTTTATAGCATTTCCAGAGTGCAGAATCAACATCTTACAATTAAAATCCCATATCATTCAAGTTGTTAAGTTGTTGATGTAAGGATCAATAGAGATTGATCTCAGCATCAAGGCTGATGCCAAGATCAATTGGTCTGGATACAGAACTGCTAAGAAGCAATATTCTGTGTCAATATACTATAATATCTTTAAACTAGCAACATTCACAAGGGATCCATGTTCCCCATTTATTTTTCTCATAATGATGGATAAGATTCTGAAATCCTGAAGTACATCTTCTGTACTGCTATTGCTATTAATAATAATAGGGATATTAATAATCACACTTTCATGCAGACTCAAATATGAATTGATATTCAATTAATCTGAACAGGCTGATAAAAGCCCAGTATCATCAGTCTAATTATAAAGCTCACCATCTGAAATGTTCCTCTCTTCTTTAAGTCTACTTTTCCAACTGAAAGTAATAATTTGACAGAGGAAAGAGTGGGTCCAAGACTAAGGAGGCAGAGATTTCTTTTGGGACTGCAGTGGAATTGCCAACTTACATTATCTGATCCTCAGTTTGGCCACTCAATGCCAGAAAATCCTCCCTCAGATGCTCTCACGTGGTTTTATATCATCAGTTTATGATGTTTAACACATTTCAGAAGTTTCAGAAGTTATGAAGAAGTACAATTTCTTCTGTTTTTTTTTGTAGGCCTACCCACTTTCCTTCAAACTGCCTCCTCCATTTCTACTTCATCCTATATTTCCCAGAATGCCTTTAGACAGTCCTTCGAGAGCAGGGTTGATCTTGTTGCCTTCAGCTTTGTTTTCTTCTTTTAACTGGACGCCAGTAGAGAAAAAAAAATGACAGCCATGCGTCTCTTTCTCTGGATGCACAGTGTCTCCAGGCTTCATTGCATTGTTGCATTATTGAAGCTACTGTCAATGGAGAGATAAATATCTGTCCTTTAATGATGGATTTCTCCCTGCATGAGTGTTGAACGTCACAGCTAAAAGATGAGTCCAGAAGCCCTCGCTGTGACTCTGCGGGACCGACAAACACCAGCTGCACTGGTAATATCACGGTGAGTTTTCATATACCATCAACGAGAATTAGATAAAACAAGGAAATAAGCTCACAAATGCAAAGAACCTTGAAAATAAATATCACAATATTTGGGGTGGTCTGTCCTTTAAAGCTTGGGTAGGCAATGTCTTTTAGAAGCACTTTTTGTTATATTTGTTGAAATTCTCTTTACATGCAGGCAGCAATCAATAAATCAAATGCTCTGGCAAATAAAAGAAAGAAATCTGGTGTCTGTGGCAGTTGTAGGACTGTAATAAGCCCGTCCAATCATTTCATTCGGACCGAATGAAATGATTTGACAGGCTACCTTGACCCTGCACTCTGACCCTGCACTCTGACCCTGCACTCACTGTGCATGCCCAGAGTCTTTCACACGGCTAGGTGGCTAAAGCTAACGAACTAGTGGCACAAGAATGGCAGAGAAGGAAAAGAAAGACAGAAGTAGAAAAGGCTACGACCAAAAAGAGGTTGGATAAAGCAAGAGGTCAAACCAGAGTCAACATCAGTATGGATTTTCAACGATGGCGAGAAGAACTGAGGGAGCTGAAGGGCTGAAAAGTGACACTGTGAGTACTAACAACAGCCACATTGGTTGTTTACGTTCATAATGATGATGTTCGGTGTTTTCAAACTGAGACATGAGGTAGTTGGACACAGTTAGCAACGACAACGATGCGCTGCGCTCCTCTCCCCAACGCTCTCTCGTGGAATCGTCCTCCAGCAGTGCGCGTTTGTGTGTTTTGAGGGGAGTGGCTTTGGGGGGAGACCTGAAGGAGGGGGGCGGTTGGATACTTTCAAAATCTAGCTTACTCTTGCTGGTTTCTCCAACACTGCCTACCCTAGCTTTAACTGTGTATACAGACAATGGATGTGACTATACAGCAACTCCTGACATACACGGTGAATGAGGTGTATTTCAAACTGCAAACAGGACTCTCCTTCTTTCTTTGGTCTGACTCCCCACTGGACTTTCTGCTTTTCTGATGAAATTACTGATGGCAGGAGTGAACAGAGACCCACCACATGTTCAATTATACATCTTCCACTCTCTATCTGTCACCTTCACTTTCTCATACTGCCAGAAATAATTCATTTTCACTGTGTGTGCAGAAAGCTTCATACAGCTCTTGATTACACACTTCTTTCATCTTACTTTATACTGTACTGTATCTCAGTTTGATAATGCTGTAGTAGATAGGAGGATGCTTTGGAAAGTTGCACATATAAATATGCATGTATGTTAGATGATGAGAAAATTAATAAATTAAAATTTCCTGTAATTCAGCAACACATTTGCAGCATCAATCATGCAGTATACTGAACATCCTTTAAAGCGTTTATAGCAGATTGCTGATGGTATTAGCTGAAGAGAAAAATTGGATACTACACCTTTAAAGGGTTTTTACAGTTCTAAGTACTTTTGGAGATTTGGCCCCATCAAGAGATTTGTCACACATTGAGGACCTGTGGAAACCACCCTTTAATCCCAAAAGTCAGGGAGTAAAGCATGGAAAATACTGGAGGGAGGGAGAGAGAGCGAGAGAGAGGGAGAGAGAGAAAGAGAGAGAGAGATACGTTGTGCTCTGACACACACACACACTAGCACTCTACACGCTCACAGAGGCAGAAACACACACCGCAGCAGAGCTGACTGTGGCAGTAAACTAGCACAGCTATCTACCCCTTCACAGTGTTCCCACATGGCCTTTACGCTGGCAGAGGAAAGCTGGTGCTTAGCAACATCTCATCTGCATGGTTTGCCAAATCAACAGGGTCAAGATCCCTTTAGGCTCCACTGTGCTGTGCACCACCAAGGAGTGGCCTCAGAGATGGAGAGAACGGTCGAATATGGGCTGACTCTCTTGTTGGCAAACATCCCTTGTTAAGTTGCTTAGTCTCAGTCTTTAGCCTTCAGGATTTTTTCTTCTATTAACAGGAAAAAGGCTGCCAATGTGAGGTGAACTGTGCAAATGTTTCAAGTGCAGTCTTTCTTGTTTCAAGATTTTTTGTGTCAAAATTTGGATTTTGAGGGCAAATTGCTGCCTGCCCTGATTGAGTGTCATTTTAATTCAAACTGATACTTGAATTTAAAATTTTTTTTTAAAACAAATGGACATGTATTAGAAGCATGTTGGACTTATTTAACCTAAATTGTAGAATTCTTTATTTAAAAGACATGAGGACTCAATAAGAGACCAAATGACTGGTTAAGGTGTTTCCCCTGGCTAGTTCACTCTTAAATATATAGTCATTTTCATGCAAAAACATTTCATGGTTCCAGCTTAAAAAATATGAGAATTTGGTGCTTTTACTTCATCTTTTATTATTATTATTATTATTTAAATATTTTCTTTTTGGATATGACAAAACAAAGATTGTGACAGTGTCACTTTGGACTCTATGGAGTTTTTAACTGGTTATAAAACAATGTCAATAATAATACCGATGCCTCTATATGACCTACATAAGCAAACAAGACCAACAGCAAGAAGATTGACTATTTCTATTAGTTTCTAATAGTTATTCTTAATGCCTGCCACTGGGTTGGATTTTTCCGCAATATCAGACGAAACGGTGCTGGGGTTTGCTCTGGCTGAATTCGAGTTGCTTCAGCTGCTAACTGAAGGTCCGTCTCTAGAGAAGTAGTCTCCTTGCAGTAGGGAGTGAAACGGACAGAATATGTAAAACACTACCGTCTTTGTCCACAGGGACAGCAAAAGTTGAAAAGTTCAGCTTTAAAGCAGAATTTTTCACTTTGTGTTGATTACATATTCCGTCCGTTTCACTCCCCGCTGCAAGGAGACTACTTCACTGGAAGGAGAGCGGGCAGCTCCGGAGATGGACCTTCAGTTACCGGCTGAAGCAACTTGAATTTAGCCAGAGCAAACCCCAACGCTGTTTCATCTGATATCGTGGAAAAATCTGACCCGGTGGCAGGCATTAAGAATAACTATTAGAAACTAATAGAAGTAGGCAATCTTCTCGCTATTGGTCTAGTTTGCTTATGTAGGTCATATAAAGGCATCGGTATGAAACTGAGACTGTTTCATAAGCACTTAAAATCTCCATAGAGTACTTTTAAGTAACATTTTCAATGCAGGACCTTTACTTGTAACAGAACATCATTTTTACAGTGGTTTTAGTACTTTTAGTGAATTATTTTAGAATTGGGTCATGCATGAAATCCCCAAATCAAGACTGAATGGGAGACACTGGAAACACATTACACTGTCTATCATCATCATATTTGTACAACACAAACTTTGTCACCCTCCACAATGTGGCAGTCTACTGAACAATGTGCAGCACCTCAAGAATCATCATTTCCAATAAGACACAAGTGAGTTCATTATTAATGTGTTTTCATAATGTTAAATGAATCCTAAAGTTCTACATGAAAAATAAAGCACTGTGTTTTATTTCAGTTGCGTTATCTGTTACTGAACCAAACCACCAAACTAAACCACAGAATGCTGCAAATGTAATTTCACCTTTTGGCAAGAGTTTAATATCCTGTGAGTATATATGATTTGACATAGATCTGACTGAATGGTTACCCCGTACATGCTCATCACGGCTCATCTGTGTCTGATGCAATCCAGATAGAAAGATGAGTCAGTATACACTTACACACACTCTGACTCAATGGATGTTTCTTTTAACAAATGAACAGAGATTTTATCCTTCGCCGTGGAGCTGTCAGATCCTCCGCCCCCTCCCATCCTTTCACTACACCCACAACTTGATCCTGGCCAACTGCTTTCTGAGTCCCACATGGTGCAAATTGAATCAAACGCCAGCTACAGTAAGATACACATAAAACCTCCTGGTTTTAACACTGCGTACAAGTTTGATTATCTCTGTGAGTGCAAATGGGCTATTTCCCTTGTAACAAAGTGGAAAAGAACATTAGGAGAGAGGCTGTTATTATCACTTCTCAGCAACATTACTGTTTGTCTCCATGTGGAAATAAAGACTTATTTTGCTGGTTAATCAGCTCTATATTATTTCTAAAGCACACAATTATCTTTTCACTTAAAACACAAGTTGCAGAAAGGAAGAGTAAATCTGTCAGACACAGTAGCCCTAAAATCCACCAACTGATTCATCTGCTACCCGTTATTATAATATTTGGCTAATTGCAGATATTTTAAACCCTTGGACGCCAAAGCTAAGGGCTTCAAGGGCAAAATCATTGCATTATAATCCAACTGCCATGGGCATTGCAATCATTTCACACAATCACATTCCTGTTATGTACACCAGGTCATTAACAGTGCCAGGTAGTTTTTTAACCTGCAGCTGGAAATCTTAACTATAAATGCAGAAACATACATACATGCATGGTGTCATGAAACGATTTGTAAAGAAGATGATTTTACTTGTTTCTTCCTCATCATGACTCAAGTACTGTGCGCCCACACACAAGACTGATATCACAACTATGTGCCTGAAAAATAAAAGCATGCAGTAAAGGGACTTTAAATGGCAATTTTCCTCTGCTTTATCGGTTGTGCCATGAAAGTACCCCGCCTCTGACCCAATGCATGCTGGGATAGGCTCCAACCCCCTGCAACCCTTGATGTGATAAAATGTTTAGAAAATTGATGGATGGATGAATTATCAGTTGCTTTTTGGGTAACCTGTAGTTAGCTAAACAAGCCTACAAAGTTATGCAATGCTATAACATCATCCTCGTTAAGAACTGAAGAAAGAGGTACACCTGTTCTAATAAGTGAATGACTCGCAGGCAAGGAGGGGAAAGCTTTGCACTCATGCAATCTTGTATTTTTTTGCCTTCTTCACCATAACAGCTATAGTACAATATATGAGACCGGTGATGTAGATCAATGATGAATTCATAGAGAGGTCATTCATAGCAGAGGAAGGCATCCAGCATAGTGAGTCCACACTACACCAGCAAATACAAAACTGAGAAGTTAGGAAAAAGAATAAAAATAACCAAGTAGAAAAACATCTGGATGCCTACATCCAAATCGAGCAATAAGTCTGCAAAAGAACATAAATATACATCTGAGTAACACACAGAACATGATAATCAATTCCAACTGTCCTTTAAGTAAATGTCTAAAATGTATGTGCAAAAACAGAAAAGATAAGTCTACAAGAAAACACATAAATGCATTCTTGTCAAACTAACATATATAAATCTCACATGCACAATTGTTTAAAAGCAAGTTGTAAAAAGATAAGACCATTTGCTGCAACTGTCCTCCAAGCCAATATGTAAACACTGAAAATCCTAGAGGACAAATTATCAGCTGGGTCTGAACCCACAAACAGACAAAAACATGATAGTTAATAATTAAGCATCATCATCTAGCATCATTCCTGTTGTCAGCTCCGCAAATTAGAAGTAACATATAAACACAAGGGTGACTCCTGGCTCAGCTGGCTGCATCCAAAATAGCTTTGGATCCACATTTCCCTGCTCTGTTTAGACTAGGCTCCAAGGATACACCCTTTTTCTTGATGCCTTCACCAGTACACAGTACAACACACACACACACACACACACACACACACACACACACACAGACACCTGCAGAGTCAGTGTTAGTGAGTGGGATGACAGCTCTGCTGCTGTGTTGCTGGCCAGAAGACAAGCTGAGATGCTCAACTTCCCGGCTCTCTGTGGTGTCTTGCAGGCTTGTACTTATCCTGGCTCCAGGAGTCACTCGTCCGTCCCTCACCACCCTGCTCTGCTCCGGCTGCCAAAGCCCTTAATGTTTAGTGGGCTTCCTGTTAAATAGCCTTGTCTCCCGGGAGAGCAGTGGACCTAGTTTAGCAGGGAAAGCTGCCTCGGCCTGTGCAGAGAGTGGATGAGGAGGGGATTGAGGGGCAGAGCAGCAAAGCGACACAAAGCAAGAAGGAACTCATTTTTTTGACCTGCTGAAATAGGCAGAAATCCAGAGCTTTTGTAATTTTATTGCTCAGTAGCCAAGAGAATATCACACTGTAACATTCACAAGAAATATGCCCCCAATTTGTCAGTCTGCTGGCATTTAGTCTGTGTTTTGAGCCACGGAGGAAATAACTTTCTAGTTTGTAGATCATAATATTGATGGTTATATTGATGCCAATATTGATGTGATGAATACAGTATGGCAACTAAATCTACTTCCTCAATTAGACTGACTCCTGTAGCAGATCTGAATGAAAGCGTTAAGAGGCTCTATGTTTAGTGGAATCATCTAAAAATATCTTGTTTTGATACCAAATCTGGGGCACTGGGACTTGTTGCTGATTCCCACAAGGACTTCATGGAGTTTATGTTTGAAGATCAATATTGCAGAGACACGAAGCGCCTTAATGATTATGAGTTCATCTATAATAAGCCGAAAACTGTGCCGAGGGCTCTTTGAAGACACATTTGAAATTGATGACTCATTGCATTAGCAGGCGGAGGTGTTGGAGTGTAGCTGCTCAGTAGGACAGTAGGAGCTCAGTCCGGTCACCACCCTGCTAAGATGATCTCATGGGGACTGAGCATCAGCAGGCTATTTTTGTACTCACGCAAAAACGGAATTAATAAATAAATGATTCCAAAAAATCAAGAAAGATGTGGGGCTCATTCATGGACTACCTAAAAAATAATCATCACAATCGCAAGAACCGCATCTGTTTTAAAATACAAAGCACTGACTTACTGTAAGTTATGTAGTAAGAAGCTGTGCAACATTAGTGATCATCATATTTTCATGTTGTTTATTCATATTGTTGTTTTAATTGTTTATTTTACTTCATTTTTACACATTTTGCTGCTTCCTCAGGGATGTTTCACTGAGAGCAATGCACCCTTTTGCAGGAACACACTCACACACGTTCACATCTAGAAGCTGCCCAGTACAACCCCAGTCTGACCCCCAGGCTCCACTGGAGTAGGAGGGGTTAAGGGTCAAGGGTGACCCTCCCAGATATACCGTATATATCGAGCCACCACTGATATTTCTTCATCTTTTCCTTGACTGTGTTTTGTTTAGCTCACCCTATTCACAAACAAAATGTGGATGTAAAAAAGTAAAATAAATAAATAAACAAATAAAACAAAAATGTGTGTCTGTGTGTACTATATTCTTTGTGTTCACAGTGTGTGCTGTTGTTTTCAAGTGTGTATATTGGCCCATTTTGAACAAATCAACATTTTGGTATGCCGGGTGGCCGGGTGAAATTTACAACAAAGGGATAGCTAATGTGTTCACTGTAATACAGACTGTAAGTACTGTAAGTACTACAGCAAAAGTGCTACAGTATGTGATTGGTTTGATTTTGATCATTTTAGTCAAATATGGACACCAGAGCTGAATGGCTGGAGGAATATGAAATAAACAACATACTGATATAACTGATGACTGCTATGCATGATGTCATGGCCCTCATAAGATGGTACTCTCTCTCTCTCTGCTCTCCTCTCAAAGCTCTTATGCAAACCATGCACGCACGCGCGCGCACACACACACACACACACACACACACAAATACAACCCTTCCAGCTTTCTTTCCGACCATCTAATCACACAGTGACTCACAATATACTTGATGGCTCCCTATTGGCAGCGCTGATGAGCTCAAAATAAACAGGCATAATGCCATCAGTGATGTACTTTCCATGACATCTATAATCACTTTCCCCAAATGTCACATTCCACCTGACAAGCACTTTATTCCGCCTTAGTCTCCTCACCTCTGGTTGGTTTTGTGTTATGTCTTGTGGTTTCTCTCGTTTCCAGTAGATCTTTCCCCTGTGTACTTTTTTCTTACAAATTTCAAAGCTAACATTCAAAGTTGCTGCCTGTTGAAACTTTTGCAAATTGACCGAGTTTAAATAGGAAAAAAAAAATAAACGTCCAAATTTGAGGGATAGCTGAGGCTTGCATAGAAACTCATTTTGGTAAATACTCTCTGAGTCAACGGAATTTATGCATTGAATGTCCACCCGCTGTACTTTCAGATTTCCCATCTAAGGCCTGGCATCATTCAGTGTGGCTGTAATGAGAGATGGAAGTGGAAGTAGTATGCTGTTTATTTCAACCATCTGTGACTGGCCTGAAAATTCCCTTTAATAGATTTCTCTGCTTTGCACAGGAAGAAAATGACTGTGCTGCAACTTGATCTGCGTCAAGGAAGTGAAGCGCTCATGATTTCACTTGGAGTGTATAAAGTGGATTCCTTTCGCAAGTGAAAAATTAAAAATCTTTCTGATATTGTGTCTGTCTTGGAAAAACAATAAATTACGAATGTTGCCGCTGTGCTTGTGGAGTAAATATTTCATCATATATTTTGTATTGACGAAGATGAAACTGAAATGAGTTTTCAAAGCTATAAAACAGCAAATAAACCAAGAAACCAGAATACATGTCACAGCCTGTTTGATGTAAATAGGTCTGTCCTTTTAGATGTGAGATAATCTGTTTCACTGAATGAAAAAATGGGATTCTTAAAACTTTATTTCCAGAATGTCTTTTCTAGAATCCCTCTCTTAAATAACCATTAACTGAGATGTGTTTTAGCTTATGTCGATATATTCTGAAATGCATACAGAGAAAAAAAACCCATTGAGGAGTGTGCCGTCTGCTTTGATGATGGTCCTGCTGTGTGTTTTGCAAGCTTTAACGCCATTAAGCCGAGTGCTCTGTGGGGACAGAGAAAGCTGAGTTGAAATGAATTGTGTCAGTCGAAACAGGTTTAACTCCTTACAGCTGGTCAATCATCTGATCTTTAAATAGCAGCGCAGCAGGGAGCGGTGTCATGGCTACATGTATTTATGATGAAGCTACCAGCGTGGCCTACTTCTGGGTGACTGCTCAGGTCCCAGCCAGGCACACCTCGTCTCTCTCTCTCTCTCTGTATCTTTTATTCACTTTGTTTTATATCACTCGCTCTCTTGCCCCATTTCTCTCCTGTAGTGTCAGCTCTCTGACTGGATAGCAAGACTTATTGTGAATAGTCAGGGATTGATTTAGGTGTCTCAAATTGTACTGACATTTTGTTATATGCAGTATATTGTTATATAATGTGATTATACTGGCTGACACAGGTTATTCCCCACCATCATATTACTAATTCAATAAAGTATATTCTTTGTATTATTCTTAATAGTGCACTCATTTGTCAGTTAGTGCACAAGAAAATAATGTATTTTTTTTTGTTTTGTGCAATATATGATGTAATGTGTGTGTTGGTGGGTGTCATACTGAGCTGCAACTTTAGGACAAGCACAGGTTTCAAATTTGAAAATGTCAGCGACTAAAAAATGTTTTTCCTGTCTTTTTATATTTCCTGAAAAACCTCATGACAACTTGAACAGCATTGCATTTGGGATCAGAGTGTCCATCCACATGAAGTTGAAAAGTCAGGGGATTCTAGGATTCTACATTTGGATTTTAAAATATTCTTTATTTATCCAGCGTGAATATATACATATTTAAAACAGTGGAATTAGTATTACAGTAAGTACGAAGTTGGGATGGTGGGAAAGAGTTGTTTATAATTCTGGCTACAAACAGGCAGGACTGCTTGAGAGGCTACACTGGAGATGAGGTCTTGCTTGCTGATTTTCTCAGCACAAGAGTTGCCCAATATTGCTGAAGTGCCTCTGAGCAAGAACAACAAATTCCTATTGATTCCTGTACGATGCAAATGACCGCCTCCATGGCTCTGTCTCTGTAATTCTAATTTTAAATTTAAAGAGAAAAGTGGCGTAATTTCCTCAAAGGCAGAATAGTGAAGGAATGCAGAAAAATGCAGTTTTGCTTGAGGCAAGGTTGGTCAAAAGGGGACAGATGAAAGCCAGAGGAAAATAAAAGCCGCATCCAGGCAGAAGGCTGTAATAAGAACACTGTTTAGTATGAACTAGACTTCTTGAGAGCAGACTTCGTATATTTTATACTCCCCCCCAGTATTTGTATGTAATACAAGCCCTGATCTGGCCCCAGAGCTGGAGCATGTGAAGCTGGTGTGTGTTTGTGAGACTATCAATTATACTGCACTGGTTGTCTTGTTTTTGGTTGATCACAAACTGAATTCTATAGAAATGAAACGCATAATATCCTGATGAGTCATATGTCTCCTGACCTCAATCAGTGTTTCTTCGTGTGGATGTGAAGCGTTATGTAGCAGGAAAAGATCAACCATAGAAATAGAAAATTCCCCGGAAAAATGAAATGGAAAATTAATTTCTGTTGTTTTCATTAGCTGTTATCCCATCTGGAAACACCAACAGTAACACTTGCATACACACGCACATGCATTCATGCATGCTGACCGTATGAGGAGTAAATTAAGCAAACAAAGCAGCTATCGAGCACCAATTTGATCATTTTTCTGTGTGGGGATCTGTCCATGGTGCTGAAAGAGGAAGTCTGGACATGTCGCAATATAAACAGAGGGAGGCGCTGTTGCTCATCTTACAGCTCACTGGCAGTTCCAGCCGTTTATCTGGGTCTTGAAGATAGTATTTTCTTCAAGAGATTTTAATTTGTAAAAGTCAAAACCACAAACATGTTGCACTCAAAATGTAAAACTGGGAATAATACACACAGTTTGTATCATGGGAACCAAAATATGTCCTGTATTTATGTATTCAACCTAAATGTCATGCAAATTGATTCAAGCTGGGTCAAATTGAAGCAATGTGAGCGTTTAGCTTATTATAATAATGGCACAAAGATGGATGCAGCGATTCCACGACTATGCAGTGAAATTGCTGTGGAAAGCTTAAAACTTATATTTTAAACAGGAACATGCAGCTGTTTAACCTTTGACAGTACCAAGTTTCCACATATTATACATTTTATGCATTAATATAGCTACAAATAAATGGCTTTTCTGACGATAGGACTGAATTCTGTTCAATTGTTCTTGAGACTTTATTTTTTTTTACCACCCAGTAGCTTGGAATCGCTCCATAAGCCTTTAGTAGCCTGTGTGTGAATGTGTGTGTGTGTGGAAGAGGATGGAGCAGCCGTGAAGACACCACCCAGCTCTGTAGGGGAGGGGAGGCGGTACGAGTGTGTGGATGGGAGAGTGAGGAGGAGAGGCGGGGGGGANNAAAAAAACACCTCTCGAAGACAGCAAGTAAGATGTGCTTGTTCGAGGAGCGGATTTAGTTTAATTCAATCCGGAGCAGGCGACATATTTGTAGTGACAGGCTACAGACAAAACCATTACAGGACCCCTCCTGAGGTTTGCGTGTGCGATCTCTGCGAAGTTTCATTGTGCCTCCTCCTCCTGCTGGGCGGCACAGCCCGGAAAAACCTGCTGGTGTTCAAGGGAAGTTGAAGAGAAACGAAAAGTGACAACACCACATCAGCACCTTCTTCTGTTTGGACTTTAACCTAAAAGAAGTTGTTGGACTTTTTTTTNTTCGTTCTACTGCGTAATTTTCTGGTTTTGCGCGAGGATTTCCATTTGTTGGATAACACTCCTAGTAGCAAAAAAGGCAAGAAACACAAGTTTCAGTCGGTGCTATAGGCTTCTTTCAGCCACTGATGCAAGCCTCTGATGCGTCCGGATACATCTCTCCTCTCTGGCAGCACTGATTCTTTCCTCCTCCGAGTCACCCATCTCATCTGTAATTTAACATTCACACAGGGACGCCCCGGACTGCCATCTCCCCCTCCCCTCTTTCGACAACTGGTAGGTGATATTGGCCATGGATCGGTAAGAAATGCGTTATCAGATTGTTGTGGGATGAAGTTGGAGGCCCTGCGTTAACACAGAATAACAGAGGACACATCTTAGCAACTTTTGACGCCGATCCACCGTTTCTTTTCTTTTTTTGCAGTAGAAATAGGTGTGTAGCCTGCTTGTAGCTGTTCATGACGGAAACGATGGCGCTGAGTGGGAACTGTAGGACTAACCCCAAAGAGCAAGCATCAGTTCAGAATAGTTTCCCAGATGTGGTTGAATTAAACGTAGGGGGGCAGGTTTATTACACGCGTCACTCAACTTTGGTGGGCACCCCAAATTCATTACTCGGCAAGCTATTCTCTTCTAAAAAAGACGCCTCTAATGACTTGGCGAGAGACCCCAAGGGCCGTTATTTCATCGACAGAGACGGGTTTTTATTCCGGTATGTGTTGGACTACCTCCGAGACAGGCAAGTCGTGCTCCCGGACCACTTCCCGGAGAAAGGGAGGCTCAGGAAAGAGGCGGAGTACTTCCAGCTGCCCGACTTAGTGAAGCTCCTGACCCCTGAGGATCTGAAGCACAGCCCGGACGACTACTTCCACAGCGACTATGAAGATGGGTCCCAGGGCAGCGACCACCGGCAGTGCCCGCCGCCCTCTCTCGTCCCCGCGGACAGAAAGAGCGGCTTCATCACGGTGGGGTACCGGGGGTCGTGCACCATGGGCCGAGAGAGCCAGACCGACGCCAAGTTCAGGAGGGTACCTCGGATACTGATATGCGGGCGGGTGGGCCTCGCCAAAGAAGTGTTCGGGGAGACCCTGAACGAGAGCCGGGACCCGGACAGGACCCCGGATCGGTACACCTCCCGGTTTTACCTCAAGTTCAAGCACCTGGAGAGGGCTTTTGACATGCTGTCGGAGTGCGGTTTCCAAATGGTGGCCTGCAACTCGTCGGTCACAGCCTCGTTTGTCAACCAGCACACGGAGGACAAGATCTGGTCCAGCTACACTGAATACGTCTTCTACCGTAAGTGGCACCTTTGTGTTTGTTGCAGCAGGTCACGTTCACACAAAGTTGGAGTCACCGCTAGAAGGCGCACTTGGTTTACTGGTCCTGTGTGTGAGAGAGACATCTGGTTGTTGGGATGGATGGGCCTTTTCTAGCAAAGGACCACCCCTCTTTTGAATGATGTGGGTGTACTTCAGTGTGGTGACTGCTACAGACAGTGTGATCAGAGCTGCTTCCACCTCTTTCTATGACATATAGTTCCTGAAATGTTGTCACTTTACTTGGACAGGGTCAAAAACCATGTGTATGACGAGATTATAAAACTGCCTTGCATGGGTTCATGTCCATGACCGGTGGGTAGCCTGCATCACCTTGCTTACGATGCAAACACAGAGTCAAACTTACACGCTCCGTTAGTGTCTGAAGTTTTGTCTGAGCTCTGTGGAACAAAACCAATTACAGATCACTCCTGGTAATTGGGGTTAAGCCAAGGTGTTGTTATCTCTCCCTGGAAGCGATGAAACCTTAGCAGCAAACACACAACTGACAGGCTAGTTCATGTTTTGATCTCAGTGTGTTCAAACCTATTACAGCATGTTGCAGCATTCAGTGCACTCTTGCAGGCTACTTTATATTTCATAAGATTTAACCAGATTTTAATAATTTCACTCCCATCTGAGCCACGGCAATCGTCAGAGCAATGATTTGTCAATGCTTGCCGTTTCTCATCACGGTGCAATTTTCTACTCCCCCTCCTCCCTGCTTTCATCCATCCCATCCTTTCAACTTCTTGCATTTCCTCCTGGCTTTCCCATTGCTTTCCTTCCGTTTCCCCACCTTTGCTGCTCACTGGCTGGTAGGAATCTGGCAAGTGAAGAGGAGATCATCACGACTTTTATGCTAGCTTCCGTAAGATTTCATGAGGCGACAAAATAATCCATATTCTCTGATCTGACAGTGTATAATAAACTCTTTGATGGCTGCCACAATGAAGCTGCTGCAAAAGAGACAGAGTGTAAGTGATACTGTGAATGTGCTTCAGTTCGTGGTACCCGTATAAACTCCTTGGATGTTATAAGACAAAGCTTTCCCTGGAATAACCCCTGGACCAGTAGCAATGGCTTGAGATGCCATTAAAGATTCTGAAAAAGCCCCAGAAAAAAGTGCTTAGAGTAGAGAAAGCTCAGTTACATCTTGGGATTTTGATTGTTGTGACCTATTAGGAGACCCACATTTATGGTGTCTGACCACATACTGTAGGACGAGGAGGATGAATAAGTGCCAGACAGCATAATAAACTTTTTTGTGATTTATAATTTATCTGACACTTACTAAACTGTGCAGATGTAGTGTAGTAGATCATACCCCTTTGGCTCTCCAATATAGTTCTTTGTGTTTTCTGTAAATATGTCCTTTTGCCCACACAAGACCATTAAAATGTTTTTTTTGGCTTTATGAATATTTGCAAACACTGCTGGACCTTGTTTTGATCATAAATATAGTTTCCATAGCTACTATAGTGAACACTTTTTAACACATATGTGGAAATCTGTTTGTAATTTTCTATCTTGAAATCCCAAAAGATTAAATCAACTTTTGTTACATAAGTGAGATACAGTACAACAATGCACACTGTGCTGACTATTGCTGCAAATAAAACTGGAGAAGCTGCCAACACTACTGAGGGCAATGTAGGCAAGGCAGCTATCATGACACTCACTAATAACGCAGGGTAAGATTTGTGGTTTTAAAAATATGGTTTATTTGCCCTTAAAAACATTACATTAAAAAAAAGAGTTTTGACAATGACTAATCTCTCTGTTAACACTTATTACTATTGCTCATACACGCATTACTGAAATCTGTCAGTTTTTGTCAAGTGTTCAGTACTGAGTAGGTGTGGGTCTTACTGATATTTGAATGCTGTCTGTAGACTTTATATGTAACATCCCTTCTGGTCCCAAACCTTCTTATCAAACTTCAAAACACAACAACCATACAAAGTAGTTTGTCTATTGCAGTTTTCAGCAGCAGTCATGTTAGTTCTAAATTCCTTTTCTATCCTCATTTCGAAGTAATTTGGGATTACAGTTCAGACAATTCTGGTACTTTTGGCAATTGTAATGAAGCGGCAAACACTGTTTCATATTCATAGGAAACATTTTCCATCTAACCCAGTTTTTTTTATGACTGGCTTTGCTGTTTCACTTCAGTGCCCAAAGCGTCCAGATGTTTGGCAAGTAAAAACAGTTGTGGGCCGATATGCAATCATCCTTAAAAGACAATTTTTTGGTTTGTCATGTGACTCAAAGGAGGCTCAAGTTGTATTTTATAACATCCATGCATTATCTGTAAAACTCCTCACATCCTAAAAATATTTTTTATTCATCTTGTTCCAAGATTTCCTTGTAATAACTGGGATGGGGGCCAGGACCACTGGTTAGAAACCACTGAGCTGTGCATTCACCACCACCTTAGGGGAAAACACTGCCAGCCCCATAAATCACATAAGTCAAATGATCACATGGTCACAGAGCAAACAGGAGTAAAAAAAACCCCAAAACCCACATGAGAGCAATTCGCTGGGCTGGGTCCAGGCTAAATGAGCTCTGCATTAATGGCCTGCATGAAGCAGCTACAATGACTGGATGGCTCTTGGCTCTCATAACCCCCAGAAGTAGCGCTAACAAGCCAAATCAAGTGGTGGTGGGGGGCTGCTGACACACACACATCCACAGAAACACACGCACCTTGCTTATGCAATATCTGGCAGTGTGTCCGTGGGCTGCCTCCGCAGGCCTCTTCTTGCTTACTGACAAACAACAACTGCTTCCTGGCTTTGTTGACAAATGTTCAGCTTGTTAGGGGGCGCACACTCAAATGTGAGGGCACAAACGGTGGCAGATGTGTTGGGCCAATACCTTGACACACGCGGTCACACAAAAGCCGACATGCAAATAAATACACACTCACGCAGAGGCAAGAGCGCGCGCGCAAACGTATGTAACCAGGAATGATCAAAAAGGCAGGTGTGCACACACACACACACACACACACAAAGACACACATGCAGGCAGGTGAGCATGCAAACACACACAGAATCAAGCAGGGAGTTTGTTAACTGCTGCAGTCACCCAGTGGATTAAATGTAGTCACTGGCAGTCTCTTGTTTATTTGCCTGTCACATTTTTGGCACGCTCATCTTTCCCCTCTCCCCATGCTCCCTCTTCCTCGCCTTCCTTGTCTTTTCTCTCCCTCTCCTCCTTTCATGTCTTCTCATTTTGCTGTAGTCAATCATGCCCGGCTTTTCTCTCTTGTCTCGGTTCCCGCCCTCCCTCTTTCCAGCTTCATTTTGCTCTGCGCGCCGCAGGGGCAAGGAGCAGTGCGGCGGCACCAGTTGCCTTTACATGCCTCACTGCACCGTCACGCCTCCTGTCTCGCTTCTTATTCATATCTCTGTCTGTCTGCCTGTCCATCTCCATGATTGTTTATTTACCTTCATCTTCGGCTGTCTCGTTCTACATTTTAGGCATTTCGTCTGCCTCTTTGTGTTCGTGCCTTTCCTTATTACACATATACCAGTGAGTCTGTCTTTCTTATATGTTGGCCCTCTATGGGCCACATTTGAGGTCCTGAGGTCCTGGGCGACAGTAGAAACTGATTGTGCCTCTCACATTGTGTTTGGATCTTGTCAACAACAAGCTAAATGCAATATACAGCCAAAAGTATGTCCACATACTTTTGTGTACTCACGGTCTGGGGCTGTTTTCATGTTTTGGGCATGTTGTAGGCAACAGTGGGCTTTTAACATTGTGCCGACAGTTTAGGGAAAGTCTTTTCCTGTTCCAACTTGCACAAAGAGAGCTCAATAAAGAAATGATTTTCCCAGCTTGGTGTGCAAAAACGTGACTGGCCTGCACAGAGCCCTGATCTTAACCTCACTGAACATCTTTAGGATTAATTGGAACGTCATCTGCGAGCCAGGCCTTATCCCAACATCAGTGGCCAACCTCTCTAATGCTCTTGTAGCTGAATGGGAGAAAATCCCTGCAGCCAGATGCAAAACTCTTGTGAAGAGCCTTTCCAGAAGAGTGGAGGCTGTTTTGGCATCATATTAAAAAGCCCATTGTTTTGGAATGAGATGTACAGTGTTCATCTGTCCACTTACTTTTGATCGTGCAGTGTATCTGCCTTTCTGACACATTTGATGAGCTGAAAAGTGATAAACATTATCTACAAGAAGCTACCATTAGCATTAGAGTCATCTGCTATTAACCCTAATTAGCTACCTAGCTGCTGGACAGCTAGGCAGCTAATTTGACCAAATTTAGCTGTTTGTTTAGGTCAATTGAGCAGACTCATCTTTTAAGAGTCCAGGCTAAACTTTACAGCAGAAAGAGAGGTCACTGTGTCACAGAAAGCTAAATTTGGGAACAAACTGACCTGATTAGAGGATTCTCTTTTCTCTAGCATTAATAAATCGGCCTCCACACCACAACAATCTTTTTTCAGGTATCTTGTTATCACATGTTTAGCACACATCCATTTCTCCATGGGGCCTTCATAATGGAGCCATACGTGTTCGGGGTAAAGTGCTTTGCTTAAGGGCACAATAAGAGTAGTTCACTTTCCATTCCTAATTTGACTGACACAACTTTGCCAACTTCCACTTACAAGCTTCATGTTTTTCTTGCCAGAAGCCTGAAGCTCCTTTATCTCTTTCAATCCTCTTTTTGCTTGTTATCTATCACCCTGGATCCTGCACTCCTCTGATTGTACCTATCAATCTCTTCTCTGTTTGTGGCTATTCAAATTCTGGATGGCCTCTGAAACCCCAGAAGGCAAAGATATTTACCAATTTGTTGCATGGCTGGACTGACTGATAATTAATCATCACTGTTGACAGTTGGTTGTGTTGTATTCACCGCAGGGCCTGACAGAGTCTACCGCAACAGAACCATCGAACAACACAACATCCTCTGTGTGGCAAAAAAGGAAACAATTTGAAAGTCTACTGAGAGGATAGGAAAATCATATTTTTTTGGCTCAGGGTGTATTTCCCCAGGCTTTATTTTTACCTCAGCTGGACATGCCAGAGAGAAGTGTGCGTCATTACAAATGGCCATTTTCATATGGCCATGTTTGCTGGTGTGTGACACAGTGTGCCATTAGCTTGTTACACACAGATAACTCCTTGTGTAGCAAATGTGTTTTGGCAGGTGGGAAGAAAGGGGTTATGGTAATGGTTATGGTGTTGTGTGTGTGTGTGTTCATGCGTGACCCATGTTGCACTACCTGAGGCATTTGCACACCCGTTGAGCCGCTGGCTAAACACACCTGCACTCCACCAGCCCCTCACACACACACACACACTTGCAGACACAAACACTCATCACCATATGAAACATCACGCTCATCCTGCGAGCTTCTCCCGGCCCAATTGGTGACGACATTAGCAGCGGCGGTCCCATGCTGCAGGCCTGTAGGAAGTGATTAGCCGAGGAGCAGACAGGCCGTGACAGCTCTGAGGAGAGTCTTGATAGGGACAGCTGCTACCCTGGCCTCAGCTCCACAGGGGAGTCCACCACCACACACCTCAACTCTGCATTATTCAGACTGAGACAAAAAAGGAAGGAGAGGGGAGGCAGGTGGAGAACATTGTTTGATGTATGAAAGAAGAGAAAATACTGCTACTTTTGTTACTATGACTACTGGTGATGCCACTGCTTTGACTGCCACTACTACTATTAGTTCTACAAGGTCTGTCACTCTTATTGCTATACTGCTGGATGGAACTTCAAGCAGTAGTACTTAATCCAAGTACTGCTATATTTGATACTGCTTCAACCACTAGATTGCTACAAGTACTGCTACAGTACCATTAACATTACTACTGTTACTACAACTATTGGTATTACTACAACTTACCTTTATTTATGTTGCAGTTTTCAAAACACAAAAGCACTTTGTAAGAGAGTACAAGAAAAAAAGCCAGCAAATACAATAAAATCAAGGTATCACCATTACGAATTAATTTGAAGTTATTTACATTATAGGAAGGCTTTACAAAAAAAAGATTTGAAAAGATGAGACATATTTGGCCTTTTTAAGTGTAAGCTGATCCTGCAAGCAACCTCGGTGATGGTTTGCTATTAAAGATGCAGAGCTTCCAGCTGCAGTTATGTGATCTTTGTCCCAAGCAAAAAAAAAGGATCTGCAGTATATACAGTATACTGCATTTACAAATATATATTTTTATTCTTCTTGTTGCTGCCTTTCATAGTGATATGTTGCTTTCGAGACTTAATATAGCCCGATAAAACTGGCGCGAGCTTGCCTTTTTTTCAGTCAGAGTCGGAGATGCTGCATTCTGTACAAGCTGTAGGCGAGGAAGAGACTTTTGACTGAGTCAAGAATACAGAGAGTTGTAAAGACATGAAAGCACAGATGACCCTTTCCCTTCCTCACTGAAACAATAAAAAAAATGCTTTACACTGGGAATATTCTTCAGTTAGATGAAACAAAATTTCATAAAGTAACTGATGAATCCTGTTTGTCAAAGAAAGACACCTAATTTAAAGCAGGGATAGAGGGTAGAGAGGGAGAGAGTGAACAGAGATATGATCTGTGGGTGAGAGCAATGGAAGGAGTGAGCAATTGAAAGTGAAACCCTGAATGTAGTTGAGGGTAAACAGAAAATGAACTCAATTTTCACTTTTGAAATACAGTTTACTCACCTTTTCAAGATGACAGAAAATGAGTTACAGTATCTGTTAAAGCAAGTGAGTGAGATGAGGATGAGTCTTTTGAAGGAACTAATTATAGAGTAATCCTATCCTGAAACAATATATTTGTTTGCATTTATATTGCTATTGATTTTGAGTAAGAGCTCACAGTGGGAGGTGCAGGTGGGGTCGTATGAAAGTGAGGGGAGGACAGTATAGAAGAAAGAATGGATAAAGGGCAAGTGGGTCATATGGAAAGAAGATAGACTTTCTTGTTTGTTTAGCCTCCCCTTGACCTTCTCCCCTGGAAGCTTAGTGTAGCTACGTAGCGTAGATTCCCATAATCCCCAGCCTCTGGAGGATATGGGGAACTACAGAGCTCTGGGAGAGAGAGAGAGAGAAAGAAAAGAGAGTGAACACCGGAGCGTCAACAACAAACTCCCCTAAGCCCTCTGCGTCTCCCTCCTCTCCTCACCGTCTATCAGCCCATTTTCTCCTCCTCTGTGACTCTTGACACTCTATTCTCTCTGCGGTGGTAGGCACAGTTGATATAATGCTGATGCTCTTCCCCTGTTGTGTTGGAGTAAGTGCTCTGCGGTGCGACGAGGTGTGGAGCGTTGCCATAATGACAGAAACTGCAGCTGGAGAACCTCTTCACTCGCTCAGCCCACCGGCTGGCTGCTGCAATGCATCAGTGCTTTAATAGCCCCGCTATGTGTGATTCCAGATTGGCTGGAAACACAATGCAAAGGATGCATGGAATTCCTATCACATCAGTAATTGCGTCGCCTAATCATACCAACGGCTGTTTCCACTGTGGGAGTGCATGTCACAGTTCAGATTAATGCCTTCTGTCATTCGTTAAAGTTTTTCAAACAGAGGGTCCGATGCTAAAGACATGCATCCTGTTTGAGAAACTCAGAGAATAATAGACAAGCTCCAATACCTAAATTCTGATTGAAGTGCTGTTCTGAAATATTGTGTGCCGTCTGATTCAAACATACCTACGAGTATTCAGTTGAGCAGACCACCTACAGTTTGTTGGGGTTTTACCTAATTTTCTAACAAGGTCAGAATGTGTGTCTAAATATTTTATTTCAAATTCAGCCCAAATTGAAGGTTCTCTTGCACCAGTATTACTCTCTTGTCATTTTAGCACATACAAGAAGTGATACATTTGGCCTGGCTACTATACAGATAGCTGTTGAGTTGCACTTTAGGTACATGAATATGTTTTTGATCTTGTCCCAGACCCCATCTGGGGTTCGCAGAGCAAATGTTATCAGCATGGCAGTTTAAACCCAGATTTTCTGGTTGTGCCGTTGTGTCTATCAGTGGTGGAAGACGTATTCAGATGTTTTACTTATAGTAAATAAAAGTACTAATACCACACTGTGAACGTACTCCACTACAAGTAAAAGTCCTGCATTCAAAACCTTACTTAAGTAAAAGTATGTAAATAATATTAGCAAAGTGTACCTAAAGCATCAACAGAGGTGTCATGCAAGCCAAAATTCTGGGGGGGCACAATTAGAGTTGGGGGCAATTGACATAATGTATATGTTCAAAAACTTTGGGGGGATTATTTTAAAACTTCACTAAATCAGTGTGTGTAGCTCAGAAATCTCCTACTTTATATCAGGGTAAATACTGTAAAGATTTTCATGTCTTTTATTTGTGCTGTTATGGTTATTGAAAAGGACACTCACTTATTCACTCACTTCTACACTGCTGCCACTTTTCTTGAAAAAGATCTAAATCTTGTCTGCTTCACCCCAAAAATTTAAGGGGCATAAATTCACATAAAAGACTAAATCCACAATGAAAATGAATAGAGAACATAGATAATAAAGCCACAGATGAAAAGAACCTGCCAACATGGTAACAGACACACACACAATGCACAGGAAGCAGCATGAGTACAGATTGACTGTGACTGTGATCACATCACATAGCAGTGTCTGCTCCACTGCCAATAAAAGCTCAGACTGAGCAGCAGTAACCAAACTGCTCACCCTCCTTGAAAGATCCATCATCACCACCAGCCTAAGTACATATAGCCGGCAACCATACCCACACTGACATGCTGTAACTAGAAAGAGAAAGAGGTCATATGGTCATATGAAAGAGGAAACAAATCTTTCAATTAAATCTACATTCATTTCCATGACGGAAAAACAGCCTATAATCACTATAAATCTCACCTAAGATTATCTACCTCTTGCACTATCCCCCTCCTGACTGAGGACAGGGCTTTCTGATGTTTTATTTAAAGAATGATGTGATTTTCCTGCATCTTGACCTGACGGTATCAAACGGAATTCAGTGTTTTGCTAACTGTAACCTGTGATAATGGTGGTAAAAACAGCTCACTGCCAGAAGGTTCACACAGCTCTCCTTTACCAATATTAAATAGTTATGCCATCACGAGTCACGACTAGCTAGCGAGCCAGAAGGCTAAACAACCAGACTGAGGCAGGCTACTAACTTTAGCTGGTACTAGCCAACCATCTAGCAAAGCAAACTATTCCATATATTTCTCAAATGAAATTAAGTGTGTAACTAATTGAATTTCATTTCACACGTTTGAAAATGGGATTGATGCTCTACTAACCACTTCAGCAACACACTGTTAAACTTCCTACATCTCCAGCGTCGAGTGTGTGCGTACCTGCAACTTTTGGAAGACACTAATATCACAGGGAAAGGGGGTGTGTGACTTTTTGATGTATGATCTATGACATAATTAGAAGAATATGTTTGACTTATAATATAAAATGTTCATAACTACATATTATAGAAAAATAATAGTAATAAAATAAAATAAAATGAAAATATCAAAAATCCAAATATCAAAAATCTGGTGGGGCAGCTTGCATGGGCATGATGCCTCTGAGCATCAAAGTACTCATTATGCAGAAAAATGGTCCAAGTTGCATTTTACTGCAGCAGATGTTTAAGGTGGAGCTAATTTTAACTACTTTACTATTGGGTAGTTTAATCTACAGCAATGCATCATGGTTGTCCATTCATCCTTGCCGCTGTCGCCAAGTGCTTGCTCATGGTGGGAATTTTTGGGTCTCTGTAAATAATATTATAAAGAGTACGGTCTAGACCTACTCTATATGAAAAGTGTGTGATTTGGCGCTATATAAATAAAAAAAAATGAAGATCATCATATGTTTGTAGCGTTGCTGTCCTGTGAGAACCACGTATCTCTAAAAAGTCAACTTTTCATGAGCTCAGAAAAACAGCCTGTTTTCGGCTTTGTGACAATATATTTTCCAGCTAATCCAATGTTTTTTATTTAGTTTATTTAGTTTAAGAAGAAGGAGAATTTTCTCAACCCATAAAGGAACTCTTAATCCTTCAGTTTATCTGAAAAATTCAAATTCAAAATAACAAAATTTGGAGATACATGGTTTTCAGTGGACAGGAAGGGTATGAAAAAATGTAATCTGAAAAGTAATCAGTAACTATAGCTGTCAGACAAATGTAGTGGAGCAAAAAGTACAAGATTTGCCTCTGGGATGTAGTGGAGTAGTATAAGCATAAAGTTGCATACAATGGAAATACTCAAGTAAACAGGCACCTCAAATTTGTACTTAAGTACAATACTTGAGTAAATGTACTGAGTGACATTCCACCACTGGTGTCTGTTCTTGCTACGCCAACCCACTGCTAAATTCTGATCATTAGTCTCTTGACAGCAGAGACAACAGAGTTAGCAGAAGTCAACATGGCAAAAACTATCCTGACAGGCCAACAATGATGCAAAATAGACATCCACACAAGTGTTTTGGGAGTGAAGTTTTATGTGGGTGCTTTGAGCAAGTCTGTGCTCCACTGTTGTTCCTTTTTTTCTTGTTCTCTCCTCAGTAAACTCCCCGTTTACCTCCACCTGCCCCTTCATTTATCTTCTTCTGTCTGAAGATAGTGTGACTGATGAAACAGTCAGTCAGTATTCAGACTATTAGTACTTAAACTTCATGATGAAACTTCACAGTTTGATCGTGTTTTGGATCATTCCTTATTCCTCTGTGCCTCATTAGAATCACACATTGTCACTCACACAGCAGTGGTCCACAGCTTGATCGAGCATATGGTCATACCGCTGTAATTTCATTCCACAGTGCTTTATAGCTTCCCAGGGCAGAATGTCAGTGGCATTTCATTTGTAAGTGGCAATGAAGTCTTTATGTCCATTAAGAAAGCTAGAGGCACTAATGTAGCAACTCCAGAGGAAATTAACTCCGGAGGAAATTATTGAAACCACCAATGGTAACTTGGGATAAAAGCCTAATGCGTCTTGATGTTTCATAAAAATATAAATATAATGGTTCTTTTTTCTCATTTGTGGTAAAGTAGAGAGGACTGTTTGCTTCAGATTTATTTGTTTCCATTACTGACACACAGAGGGATACAACTAAAGGTCATGCAAAGACATAAAACTTGATTTTTTTACTTATTTTCAGCATTTCCGCCTGTATTTAATTAACCAACTAAGACCTGAGATCAGTGTATAGACACCTCATAACAATCTCAAAGAACTGTATACTGTGATAAGATAGTTAAATAGTCTTTAGCATGATGTCAGACAGTACCTGAAGTTATTACACTGCAGAGGATTATTCCAACTCCAATACTGTGTCTCATTAGTAATCCCTCTGTGTCATTTCAGAATACTCAGCTGCTTGCTAGAGCATACTGTCATCACCATTTCACTCCTAAGTGGCTGTGAAGCTCCCTGTCCATTAAAACACACACACATGTACTGTAGGCATAAGCATGCCACGCAGGCGCACACGTGCCCCCCCCCCCCCNCTCCCCCCACACACACTTGGAGG
Organism: Oplegnathus fasciatus; assembly: GCA_003416845.1. Lineage (NCBI taxonomy): Eukaryota > Metazoa > Chordata > Actinopteri > Centrarchiformes > Oplegnathidae > Oplegnathus > Oplegnathus fasciatus. The sequence goes on along the minus strand of NTHP01000089.1, from coordinate 851,376 downwards.
TGAACGTAAACAAACAGCTAGCCGATGAAAAATGATTCTCATTAGAAAGACGATCATAGATCAGACAGCTCACTTAACCACACTTACCGCGTCTGTAGATATCTGCTATATCTCTCACTGTTGTGCCGAATCCCTTCTTCCTATCAACGCAAAGCAGGGAGAGGAGGGAGAGTGAGAGCTTTCACTCTTACAACCCATTTTTACCTCGATGGATAAGATGGATTTTGTTGAATTCTTTTGGATTTCATGGCAAAGTGACACACACCAAGAAAGCACACAAAATATTAGGAACACCAGGCTATTACTCAGCTGCACCTCAAGCCACCTCATGGCCTAAAATTTCTACTTTGATGTGTTTCCTTTGCTTTCATCTGTAGCTCCCTTTTAAGACTGAAGGGGATTTACTGGGCAAATATATCAGAGTGAGATCAGAGTTCTCACCTGAGCCCATGAGTTCAGCCCTCCCCATTCCCTAGAAAGCGCAGACACTGTTGTACTTTATAACATGGTACCTAAGAGACGCTTCACTACATCGGTTGTGGGTACAACTTAGAAATAGCCACAGATTAAAAGAGTACTCAACCTATTTAGCATTGCACTCCGATAATTTTGTGAGAACCAACATGTAATTTGTTACAATCTATGTGAACGCACCCCACGTAGTCCGCTGACATTGTTCCATTCATTCATGGTGCCTCAGCTGCCAGACTTCACCTTCACCTCACTAATGTTGCTGTAGGACAGTTGCATTTTAAAAAGTCAGGAAACAGCCTCACATTTAGCCAAGATTTTTTGTATCCACACATTACTTCCTAGGTGGTTTGTCGACATGATTTTCCATCCAGCATGGCTCACCAGTTTTCTTCATTTGGCGTTAGCAAAGAAAACAACAATAGCCTAGTTTAGTGATGGGCAACAGGGCATGCATGAGTCAGATGAATGGTGCATTTTGGGAGCTCCCCCCGCTTGAGTACAAAGCATGACCTGTTGTGTTTACACACTTTGAATTAGAGGAGATAATTATGGATTGAATGTTTAATTTTTTTTTTGCAAATGTGAAGAACTTAGATGAGATGCTTTGCAATGATATGCAAGCTCTACCAGCACTCACAGGGAGTTAGCTGCGCTGAAACTTAAATCGTTTTGGAAATTAATTAAATCAATCAGACCTTTCACACCATGACAATATAAAATAAAGGAATTTCAGAGTTATCATCTCTACTGCACAATGAATGCAATTCATTTAACAGATCAGTTACACACATAAGAGTAAAAAACAGAGTAATTTCTTTTTAGGAACATCAGCATCAGATTGGTTGGTGTCATCTGGCTGTGCTTCATCAAGCATCCAGTGGATTTGAAGAGTTTCTGGTTAATGACTTTGTGTTTTGTGTCACATAGAGATGATGATTTATAGAAAACGAGAGTGTCCGCTACCATCCCATCTAGCCCGCACTCCTGTTATAATTTACTATTCACGTCTGTAATGAATTATTGAGTGCTGCTCACAGAGGACTGCGCAGTCTGTGGCAGCCACACAGAGGGCCTGGCTGTTTGTTTGCAAAAGTAATGGGCTGCTACCTGGGGTCCTATGTACACATGCTACCTGTATAATGGTCTCATAACCACACAAGCCAGTATTAGCTGTGTGTAGAGAATGATTTGCTGGCTGTGAACCCATGTGATTATGGTCTGCAGACAAGAGGTCTGTTGGTAAATTGGTTCTGCAGGACAACAGCAAGTGCATCAGGGCGTTAGCACTCGACAGTACATATACACAAACACACGCGCACACACTCACGCACATTATGCAGATAAGATCAGACAGCACAGTCAAGCCAAGAGACACATTGTTTACCACAAGATTAACCTGGCCGAAGATTTAGAGGGATGAGCAAGCAGCGTGTGCGTCTTTTCGGCAACACAACCAATGTGCCAACACAAACTAACAGTTTTCTAATCTTTAGACTGATGTTTGTGCCTGCATGCAGGCTCCGGCCACACCATGCACAGAAAGTCTAGATCCGATCTCTGGAGCGTGGTAGGCCTCATTTGTACATGAACACGCTCGTGCGTTGGGATAAGAAACAAGCAAATGGAGCAAGACAATTATCAACATCCATCAACGCAGAAACTCATTTAGCCAATTAAAGCCGTTACAGTCTGACATTTAGGCGCAATGATCCCCTTTAATCATTAAGGCTCTCTCTTTCATGCACATACGTACAAGCACAAGCACACACACACACACACACACACACACACACACACACACACTACACTTCAAGCCGTCAAAAGGGTGGGATCAGAGCAATAATGTAGTTGTCTCATAATATAATGACATGTCCTTGTTGAAGAGCAAATCTCATTCATCTTGATTAGGACCTTGTGTGTGTTGCATGTGCAGGCAGTGTGTGTGTGAGGTGGAATAGAGGACACGGGCCTTTTCAGATCTCACTCTCCTGTTTTCATGCAACACCCGATAACAAATGTCACTTTGCCCTCCACCCTCAGACATCACTCACCCTTTGGAGAAGCTCTTCTCTACTCTTCTTTTGTACTTCACCCAGCTTCACTTCTCTTTCACGCATGTCCCGCCAGTTTAAATTCCCCTCATGAATAAAACTATTAGCTGTGCTTTGTTTTTATTGTTTTTTTCAGAGCAAAAGATTGTACGGTTGGAGAGATGTGCCAGATTGCGCAGGCAAACAAACCAAAAATCGGCTCAAAAACAGACAAAGTCAAAGAAAAATATGCATATTGAGTTAGTCAACCAATGAGCCAAAACTGAAGATTCAGAATAAATATTCAGGGCTTGTTTGTCGAAGAGAGTTTGCTTTGGAACTCAAAGTCTTTTCAAAGTTTTTTTGGCTCATCTGTTAATACCTTAACTCCTCAAGGGCATTAAGGGGCTTTGCCTTGTTTGGTTTTTGATTCCCAGCTCGTTTTACTGATCAGGTGGTTTGTGTTCTCGCTTTAACACTCAGAGCATCACAATCCTGTGCTGTTAGATACACCACATGGGCCTTCTGGGTATTCGTTAAAAAGTGTCCAGCATACAGCATGTAATATATTAAATGACACCAAATGGCACGTTATGTGCTATGGGAGAGAAAATATTTAAAAGAGTAGAAAGGAGAGCATGATGGTGAAAGGAAGAGGAGAAGGTGGGAGCACCCACCCACCCACGCACCCACCCACACACACACACACACACACACACACACACACACACAGCATATCTACTATGGAGCACAGCTTAATCTCTAGTGATGGTATCAGTGTATCTCTATCTGTTGGCAATGCAAAGTTATCAGTTCTTACCATTGTAAAAGCTATGGGCAGTGGAGACAGCTGAGTGTGAAAAAACCCATCATGGATAACAAACAGGTTTACAAAAATACAAATAGATGCTTGGATTTGGCTCACTGGCAACATAGAAATATGTTTTGGATTGAAATCTACAAGTGGGCGTCAAGTATGTATGCCACGAGCATGTTTTTTCAGATTTTTTGTTGTTCTTCTTGGGTCTCACCTTCCTGTTCTGTATCTGATGCTGCTTTGAGCATTTGATTCTCTGCCAGTTGTGCAGATCAGATATTTTTCCGTTTTCTCTGGAGCATTTAAAGCATCAAGGTGTTGCGCCAAGAGCTCAGCCTTCTGTCTTCCATAAACAATCTCTGGCTGGTGTTTCGCTGATTTCAAACATCTCTCCTGGAGTGCACAGCGTGGTATAGCTGCCAGTGCTGAAGCTGCCAGCAGATGTTTTTGATTGCTGTTGCTTTCGCTGCTCTTACTGCTCTGAGCTTCTGTTCACTCTATAGCCCTTTCTCTTATTAACCCTCCTCTATCCCTTTCTGTCTTTCCCTGTATGTCCCCCTCTGACAGCTGGAGTGGACTGTTTGGTGGGTGCTGTTTTCACCGCTCCAGGCCTTTGTCTCCTTCTGTCTGTCCTTTCTCTCTGTATCTGCCTCTTCCCTGCCGTTTTCTTCCTGCAAGAGCTGGCGTTTGCTGTGATTTTGCTCTCATTTTCTGTAAAGCCTTCAATGCTCTGTCTTTATCTTCCTGTTCCTCTTTATTTGGTTGGTATCTCTATTTCTTTTTCCCTCCAAGCGCCTGAGGAGTAAAATCAACAGCAGCCAAAACAACAGGGCTACTGGTCCTTTTCATTCTGTTGCATTTTATCTTCTGCTCCTCTCTCACTCTACACTTTGGCTCAGTTTATTCTGTTGTTTCTTGACTAGATTCTCATATCTTCTCCACTGGTTAGTACTACCCAGGAGTGAGAAGGACAGACTCACAGCAAGTAAGAGCAATGGAAATAGAGCTACCCTGAGCACTTCTTGGCCGTTTGCTGCTCTTATATTAAACCTATATAACATAAATACCCGGCCTAACCGACTGTACATTTTGGTCATCCACGAGACCGTAAAATAAACCTCTAAAGGTCAGCACAAGAAGGATGAGTGGGACTGGGAGTCATTTGTAAGTGAGACTGGGTGCCTTGTTAGGTGTATTCTACACTCAATTAGGAGGCACTGCTGCCCAAGTGTGAAAAGAGAAAAGTTGTGGAAAAAAGGTCACATTTTAAACAATTTCTCATGTCCCTCTGGCAACTGTTAAAGTTTATTTTATTGTATTTTAGCTTATTTGCACCCAAGGCGCTTTCCACTGCAAAGCAACTTGATCAGCTTTGGTTTCTACTACATGAATCTATTGTTTTGGTAGAGAGGAATCTGACCTTATAATCCAGTGACCCCAGTGTGATCTCTGAGCCTCCATCATCCAATAGCTGGTGTGCACCCATGAAAACAGGAGAAAATAATTAAAAAAGGTAAGAGGTTGTGTGTCTCTACTACATCTTGTCCCAGTGGAGCTCCTGCTACAGAAAGCAATTCTTCACAGGCCACCTGGCCCTGTAGGAAAGTGACCCCTGCCTGCCTCTGACCCTCAACCTTTGACATGGCAGAGAAAATGATGACCTAAGGCGTGCTGAGTCCCTGGCTGCTTCAGTGTTTTAGGTCAAAAGAGACCTTAGACATGCAAGCATAGATGCACATTTATACTCTATCTCTGTTTTATTTGTTTCTCATACACACACACACACACCTTGCAAAATTAATACAGAACAAGAAGACCTAGCATGCATCCCAATCCATCCATCTGACCAGTGCGGCTGAAGCAAACTATGCATGTAGCCCAGATGCCCTTTTCCCCACCCACATCCTCCAGCCCTTCCTGGGGGATCCTGAGGTGTTTCCAGGCCAGATGGGATATGTAATCCCTCCAGCATGTTCTGGGTCTCCCCCGGGGTCTCCTATCTGGTGGACATGCCCAGAATATCTCCACAGGGAGGCGTCTTACTGGCATCCCAATCAGATGCCCAACCACTTTAACTGGCTCCTTTTAATGCAAAGGAGAAGTGATTAGAGATTACTGAGAGAGGGAGAAGCGAAAGGAGATTACTGAGCCTTTCTTCAACTTGCTTGATGTTGTCACTTGATGTTGTCATCTGAAACATGTAAGAGAAAACACAAGCAGCCCCAGGTGACCAATAACAGTTCTTGCCATCTCCACATGGCAGCTCTGTAGACACATGGCTTAAATGTGTAGCTACATTTTTGAGGAGACAGATGTTAGCTATGGCATAGGCATATCCTACACATGTAGCTTCCAAAGCTGCGGTGTGGCTCTTTAAAGTGGAAGTGTGCCAATTTTACACACCAATGTCTGTTTACAGGTCTTGGAAAGTATTACTGCAAATGTATAAAAACTTGTATAAAGCCTTTTGTGGCTCCAGAGGGGGCTTCGGAAATCTGATAAATTGCCTCAAGTGACTGGGGCAAAGTCGGTTGGTTCTGAAGACTACAAGCTTGAAAATGAAAATATCTGGGGTGTGGAGTTAGAAAGAACCAGACCTCTGTAGGCCGCTACTCAGTTCTGCCTGGGGCTAGTGGCTCGAGGCTACGTGAGGCGCTACTGGCATAACACACTCAAATCTCTGACCAGACTGTCGGCGGTCTAGTTGCATTGTGGGTAATGTAGGTGCCAGGGTTTTGAGAAGGAAACAGAATGTGTGAATTACAAAAGACAATGTCTCTGGTTTTGCTGCATCAATTTTGATCCTTTTTTGTTAGAACAGTCCACCG
>NTHP01000089.1:808619-845149 GCA_003416845.1 Oplegnathus fasciatus | reverse complement strand
ATCAAGATCTTTACTTCATTCCGACTGCTTTACACGGCCACAGCCTCGTTTGACCCCATTACCTACTGAGAATGCAGACAAATCTCAAATCTGATTATATATGTTATATTAAAAGCACTGGATGGCTCAAAGCAATAACGCTGGCACAATGTTGTGTTTTAATATCTTGTCTTTTCTGTTTCTTTTTTCTTCTGGTGAACATGTAGATTTTTGTTGGTTCACTTTGTGGATTCTGTTCTGCTATTGCTCTTAAGATTTGTGAATGCAAGTCTAGTATTTTGGATTGTTTCACTGCGTGTCTGTTTCTTCCATTCTGTCTCCGTGGCAGTGATTTATTCCTGTCCTCCCGCTAACACAGATAGAAATGCCTCCTACTGTAACCTTCAATCTCAGGATGAAATTGTCAGCCTGTGAATTTGTGTGCGTCCGTCTGTAGCATACACTAAATAACTGACCGGAGATTGTGTCAGTCATGTTTCAGGCCTGTCTGCTTGTATTTACTACATCTCTAGTTTATGTTTATGTTTGCATCTGTGCTTGCATGTCTTTATGTGTGTGTTCATGTGAATCAGGCGCTGAATGACCACAGGAGGAGTCATAGTGACATCCAGAAATCAAAACACTCTACACTGCCATCCAAACATCCAGGAAATGAGGCAGGGCATTTGGGAACACATTGCTTTACTGGGTGCACACACACACACCCTAATGCTTACGGTAAGACAGGAATCCATTATCAATATGGAGTGGCCCAGAGAGAGTGTGAGTGATGTGGTATGAGTGGGTGGGGTGCTAATGTGAATGGATGCCTCTCATATACTGCATGCAGCTACCAGCCAACTGAAGTGATGACTTTGTGCATTCACGCTGAGCGGAGGACTTCCTGTGATCAACTCGGTTATGGTGTGATGAATGCGAGTCAGTTTGACTTCATTTTGGGGAGGCGAGGTGCTGGAAGCCTTTGCAGCAGGATATGATGACTTTAAATTTAGTTGAGAACAACTTTGAAACTGGCAGACTGGCTGCAAGTTCTCATTTTGTTTCACCTGTATGGATACATACTTTATAATGTCATGGTTAAAGAGACACTTTATCTAATGATTAGTACGATGGCTCAGGTAAAAACTTTGTTCTGATTGGCTAAACTGGTGTTATTTTATTCAGACTGCTGCATGTCTTTGGTGCCTGTTCACTTAACAAGAGTTTATGATCTCTGTAGTGATTGCGCTGTTGCAGATTTGAAGTTTTGCAAAGTTTTGTCAGTACAATATTTTGTCCACACAGGCTTGTTTATTTTAATTTTGCTGGTACTTTATACTGTGACTGTTTTTAAAATGTGTATTGTTTTCTTCTGTATGTAGCCGACTTTCGGAGGTACAGTTTCTTTTTGAGGACATAAAGAATGAAGTATGGAAGCTTTATATTACATTTGTATGGTGCCGCTCTGTTGTGTTGTGACTGGTAGGTTTATCTTTTGAATTACAGTAGAATTTTAAGGACATGAATGTGAGAAACTGTAAGATACTGTAATGTTAGTAATTAAAGTAGATATGAGTGGAGACAGACATGGTAAATTTATGCCATTCTGACTGTGTGTGTGCATGCGTGCACATTCTTCATGCCACCCCTGCATAAGTCAGTGCCCCACTTGGGCCATGCCAGTCAAAAAAGTCTGGACACGCCACTGGACGAGAGGCCTTTGCAAGAGAATCACAAGAATGTTGGTGTGTACTCAGCCGAGATTTGATGTCCTTCCCCACTGGACCATCTTCAGCGCTGATGAACACTAACAACCAGAGAGAGAAAGAAGCTCAGACAGAGGGAGGAATCTGCAGAAAATTCCCCTCCATCAATCTGGAGAGAAAACTTTGGATGGATGGACTTTCTGGCTTTTGAATTTATAATAACTTTGAGCTTTCCTGGGTTGCTTGTTTCATAATTCACAATTAAAACAACCTCCATGTCCTGTTGGCCCTAATGGTCTAGTGGTAAGGACTCCTGGTTTTCCAAGGGATTAAGGAAGGATTTGACTCCACAGCTTCTCTGTTACCAAAACTGCTCCCGAACCAGCAGAGCTACCAGAACTTTCAGAGCTATCACATCAGAGGATAATTGAATTTGTTGTTCAAAGAAGAAGAGAAAAAGAAGACCAAACTGAATGAATGCAGTAATCAGCAGATGGACTTTCTGGCTGTTGAGTTGTATCAATTCAAGATATCTATGCACTGTTGTCTTATATGGTTGAGTGGTCAGGATTCCTGCTTTATAGCCAGGTGAACTTGGTACAATTCCAGGTATGGAAAATTTTTGTACAGAAGTTAATCACTACAGGTGGATTTTCTGGACTTTTGACTGATGTGAATGATGAACTGTCTTACAAATGTATTCCCGGGAGTCAAACACATGTTATCACTGTGTTGTCTATGGACTAGTGGTCAGGTCTCCTGGTTTTCACCTAAATGCCATGAGTTCAATTACTGCTATTGGAAAATGTATTGTATGTTTTTTATATTCATATTTCGATATAATGTGTCATTTAAAAATCGCTGACAGTTGACAGGAGACCCAAATATAGTCAGTACTGATTTCTTTTCTCACACCAGAAATTGAACCAAGGGCACCTGGATGATCACTAGACCATATGAGATGACAAAGAGCAGAATTTCCAACATTTTTTATTCTCTTTATAGTCTTTAGAGATCTCATCTGACCAGCAACCTGGTAGCTGGTACTAGACACAGATTTTCAAATAAGTGTTTGTAGATTAAAGTAGCGATTAAATGGCAATGCAGATTAGGCTTACATTTTTTAGGTAGCCTAGAATGAGGATCAAATGGGAAGCTTATGTAGTTCTATGACCCCTGCGTTAAGTAGGTCTTCGTTAATATGATAACCTTAAGCATTTGGTAAGCTAACAGTTTGTTTTAAGTATTTTTGGGGCATTTTTATGCCTTAATCTGTGAAAAGGTGACAGGAAATGAGTTGAGAGAGGAATAAGAGAGGGACAAAGGTCCTCAGTCAAAACTGAACTGGTGAAATGTTCCCAGGGTTCTGTTTCTGTGTTCTGTTGGTCTTTGTCCCCTAGTGGTCAAAAATTATTAATGCAGCTAACAAGCAAGTATTTGGTTGATTTTTGATAAATCACTAGGTGGTTTTCAAAATTAATGTCCACATTAAGGTCATGTTAGATTTCCAAAATGGGCATTTTATATTTTGAAAGTGGTTGTAATTGCTTAGCTTTGTCGTCCATTTGGCCTGCTGTCATTCTGTGAATTAAGTGACCACTGAACAACTGTCAGCTTCTTGGCCAATAACTTTTTTTGCACTGTCACCTGGCAACGCTTCTCAAAATGCATGATGGGATGTTACTGTTTAGCTAGAGGTGCCTGGGATTTTTGAATGGCTGTTTGAAGGAAAGTTGCTCACAGTTTCAATGTAATATTTAACACTTAAGCACTGCAGTGACTAAGTCTTAACATGATGTTTTCTGCGTGATGTTTTTAGTGCATTTACCAAAAGAAGAAGTTTTAGCCTTTATTTTCTGTGAAAATAACTATTTCTCATGATTGCCTTGTTTTATTCGCTGCTGGGTGCAAACAGTCTTCAGCCATTTGCATCTCAGACACTCCACTGACAGTTATAAGTTCCAAGCATTTCTCAAAGGCACCTCAGCAGTGGGGGAGAGAATTACTGATTCACTTCCACCCCTTAGTTTTTTTTCCCCAGTCACACAAACATCTGTCAGAGCCAACCTATATAATCTCTGTCTCACCTGGAAGTTTCCCCCATGCATCGCCAGCATTATATGAATCATAAATTGCAAGGTCATGTGTTATGAAAGAGGGTATCTGATCGGGTATTATCAAGTGATATTTCCACTCCATGGACTGACTTTCACTGCTTCTTCACACGCTCATGGATCATCAGATAAGGCAGCACTCTGACAGGGAAGCTATTGGCTGGCAGTGCCTCTGGAGACTCCACCACTCCACTGCTCACACTGGCAGCAGAAATGGCACACAGGCCTACTGTATGTAGTGAAATGTAGTGACAAAGAAAGCACTGAAAGACACGCATGGAACGTATTACAACACTTTGTCTATTTATAATATATAATTATATAATATTTAATTGTCTATATAATGTACATGTAAGTGGGGCAGCTGTGGCTAAGGAAGTCTATACGGTTTGTGGATTGATCCTCCGCTCCTTTCCTTTCCAGGTGTCCTTGAGCAAGACACTTAACCCCCATTGCTTCTGATGGTTCAGCCAGCGCGTTGTACAGTAGCTCGCTGCCATCAGTGTGTGAATGTGTGTGTGAATTGGTGAATGAGAGGGAAATTGTAAAGGCCTTTCTCTGCTATGTTAGAAAAGTGCTGTATAAGTGCAGTCTATTTACCATATGTATCAGGATGTATATAAAACATCCAGCTATTTTTCCAAATATTACACTCATATACTTTTTATTACTAAATCTTGTCAGCTAACCAGAGAGACATGGCCTCTATGACATCTCATCTGAAACTCCCAGATTCACAGCTGAGGGAGTTGCCAAGTTTAAAAACTTCACTGCCCTCAAAGGCCGTTTGGAGATTTCGAATGTTTCTTCTCTTCTTATTCTTAGAGGGTGCACCACATGATCAGGGATCCAGAAGGACAATGTGAAAAGACAAGATGAAAAGAGCAAATGATGACTCGTGTTTTCACCAGTGTTCATTGTAAGGCAGTGAAAGCATCCAAAAGAAACTCTTCAGTATAGAACCTCTCAGAGAGACATAACCTTGAGGTTTGCCTCAAAATAATTCTTCACAGCCCTTTTCAGGGTGGGGGCCTTTGAAGTTGTGATTGTTCTGGCTGAAACGTACTGGGTGTCTTTTGTACATTATGATACCAGTGCTGATGGCTCCAGGAAATGTCTGGTCCCAAATGGAATTCTCTATTGAATTCAATTTATGTGTGTCTCAGCATGCTCTGGGGACCTCTAGTCCGTAGCATATGGTGAAAGAAACATAAAGTACGGATGTTTCATCCTGATTTTGCAGCACCCAGCTTGGGGCCCAGAATCGAAATGAACAGAAAGGAGATTGCCTGGTGCATAAGTAAGCACGCTGTTAGAAAGAGTTGTTTGAAGGAGAATTTCAGTTTGTGCATATTTTAAATATTTTTAATCCTCTGAATTTTAATTGTGATTATTTTTACATGAATGCACCGCGACTAAAGATATCTTTATATCAGTGTTGTGTTCATTCTTTCATTAAACAATTACAGCTTAAAATTGTCCCCCACTTTGATACTAGAAGCGCCTCATAATATTGAGCTGGAGTATATTAAAAACTGAATTAAGATAGACAACATTTGATAATGTCACGAAGGCACTACAAAATAAAGGGGCGGGAAATGCACTCCATTCACATGTGCACATATGATGCTTTCAAAGTTAACGAATTCCTAAGCCCAATGTGAACATCTGCTGCAGGAAGTTAACAGCAGGGATTCATGCTGATAGTTGATAAATCAAGTGTCAGGAAAGCTGCAGATGCATTTGAAACACCGAAACTCCCTTTATTGTGTTGAAACAGTCTACATACAAGTAAAGCACCTGGCAGTCCTTACATACAGGATGTTGAGAATTTCATTTTCGCAGTAATATTTCGAACCTCAAGTTGATCCACTTCTCTGACAGTAATACTTTCTTGATTTACAGCAGCTCAATGGCACTTTTCATTTTGTGTTGATTTTGGTGGTCCCTGTGGACAAAGTGTTTCACCTAACGTTAGGCTACATGTTCCCTCTGCTTCACTCTGCGGCAACTCCGGAGACGGACCTTCAGTTAGTGGCTGAAGCAACTCGAATTCAGCCAGCACAAACCCCAGCGCCATTTTGTCTGATGTCACAGAAAAATCCGACCTGGTGGTAGGCATTAAGAATAACTTAGAAACTAATAGAAATAGCCAATCTTCTCGCTGTTGGTCTTGTTTGCTTATGTAGGTCATAAAGAGGCATCAGTATTAAATTGAGACTGTTTCATAACCAGTTCAAAACTCTACAGAGCTGGTTTAACAAAGAAGTCAAGAGCTTCAAATAAGTTGAATACTGAAATTTTAGACATCATCGCACAAAATGCAGATTTGTTGCAAAATGCAATGCCTTTTGCAATAGAAACACATAAGGATCAGCAAACTGTATATAACTGCCATCCGAATAGTGCCCGGTCCTTCATGATTATTTGAATAGGAAAGCCTGTTCTGCTCTCATTAATTCGGTGAACCGCTTTGACCTGCGGTTTTGTGTAATCAGTTGCAAGGTGCTCTGTAAGGGAAGACAGAGAAAGAGAGATTCAGGGAAAGAGACATATTGGATTGGGGGTGGATATTTGATTGGGTAGTCCTGTAGAAATAGTGCAGTACTTCACCCTAAAACATACAGCTGTAATCAGTAAATTGCTAAGGTAAAATGGACAGCTATTATGCGCTCTGACTGCTCTCATATATTTCCATTTTTCTACATATTTCTTCACATAGTATTTGTAGCTGATTAAGTAGGCCATTCAATTCACTGCATGTCTCATGAATTAAAGAGTTGGTACTGTTTTTTTTTCACAGTGAACCTAATGCACTGTATGCTGCTGGCCTATCGCCTCTGTCATTCTATGTCATCAAGAAAAATGCAAGCTGTAATTACTGTAAGTGTCTTCACCTCTGTATTTGGTGATTGTGTGATGTCTGCTGAACTAAGAGGTTGGTTCAACTTGTGAATTTTATGTGAACTTGATTTGCATAAAAGCACACAATTACACAAGCCACTGCCACCAATGGACAAACTAATTTGCATGTAAGTACATGATTGGATAAGCACTGACTGTCTGCTCGACGTCAATGAGTGACTGGATGACCGCATTTGATGTGTTAGCCCACACTGTAAGTCTATAGTGCCAAGAAAAGACATGATTGAGACATTTTGTGCAATTACCTGACCATCTTGTCCAGAGTGCTCTCTGAAGACAGTCTACCTTTTAGCAGCACCTGATGAAGGGTAGTTAGACAGAACATGAGGCTGTCTCTTAAAGGGCAGTCTAAGCACGCTGTCACCCTGTCACCGTGATTTAAGGAAACAAACGAAAATGTCTGACAGCAGCTCAGGCTCTGTCAAAGTTGCATTCTGCGAGGCTTTGCATGGAATTTGCAGGTTTGTGTTTCTAGTTTTCTGCATTTTACTTTGACTTTGTTGTGTGACATTTACTACAGCTCAATATAAATACATACCTAACTGAGGAATGCACTTTATGCTCTTTTCTGCTTTGTTTTTTTTTTTCCTTTCCTTACTGCATTGTCATGCATTGTCAGATTGAAAAGATCACAGACAGTGGCCTCTTGAGGCTGTCTGGGCTGTTACATCAATCAGTGATCACATGAATATCGATCTGGTGAACACTCGAAAGAAATATGACTACTGCCACCTCGTCACAGAACTTATAATAGGTATTTAGGGGCATTTTTTGCTTGGGCAAAGGCCAACATAAATTTCTACAAAATTGGCATCTCCCACAATGAAGGAGGCAGGGACTGTCAGGTAAAAAGATGTGCTTAAAGATGTGCATAACACTGCAAACCAGCAGTAATTTAAGCAACAGCAATTAGTAGTATATGTATACCATATGTTAAGGTTCAAGGGTTCAATGGGTTCAAGGGTTCATTTATTTATCATTAAGATATATATGTATATGTATGTACAGTATATGTACAGACGATTGACAAATTAAAGAAAAAACCTGAATGCTTGACCCCTACAGTGAGGGGTCTGGTGGCTCTGTTATGCTGTGGGGGGCATTTTGCTGGCATGGTTTGGGTCTACTTGTCCCCTTAGAGGGAAGGGTCACTGGAAATCAATACAAAGTTGTTCTGAGTGATCACCTTTATCCTATGATGAAACATTTCTATCCTGATGGGAGTGGTCTCTTCCAGGATGACAATGCCCCCATCCATAGGGCACGAGGGGTCACTGAGTGGTTTGATGAGTATGAAAATAATGTGAATCATATGTTATGGCCTTCGCAGTCCCCAGATCTCAACCCAGTTGAACACCTATGGGAGACTTTGGACCGACATATTAGACAGCACTTTCCACCACCATCATCAAAACACCAAATGAGGGAATATCTTTTGGAAATGGTGTTCATCCCTCCAGTAGAGTTCAGAGACTTGTAGAATCAATGCCAAGGCACATTTAAGCTGTTCTGGCAGCACGTGGTGGCCCAACACCTTACTAAGACATACTTTATGTTGGTTTTTCCTTTAATTTGTCACTTGTCTGTATGTATACAGTATATTTCTTAGTAAGTTACGATATGATATGATACAATTCAATGTTATACCTTAAAAAAAAATCTTAATTTCTCGTTATTATAGAGAAGACTTTGTTGCCTTTGCAATGGCAACACATAAAAGACATAACCAACCCATACATGAAGACAATCATTGCCTAAAAACTGAAGAAACACCAGCGCTAGATTTGGCTACAACTGAGTCTGCTTGCTAACTCTGCAGACTGTTTGTCGACATCATATATCTATCACGACATTATATCATTAATTACAAAATGGAGTCCGGTGCCCTTATAGCTATGCATCACCATAATCACCACGTTCACCATATCAACTTCATAGGACAATAATAAGGCAATGTTGTATTGATTGTTGCACTGACCCTTTGTGGCCAAAAATCAATTATTGGTGGTTTAATTGTACCTTCAACGCACAAACACAAATTAGCATATACACATGCACACACGTGCGCGCGCGCACACACACACACACACAAACACTTAGCATAGTACACAATATGAAAGCTCTGAAGATGAATTAAAATGCACAAAAGAAAGTAGTTAATGTAATAACTATGTAGCTAATGCTCAATCATTTCTCTGACAATACCACAGAAGATATAATTGCAACAGAGACTTGGCATTATACACAATAGAGAACTCTGGGTGGAAGCAATTTTACAGTCGCATGCTATTAATTAATTAGAGACTGCTCTCAACAAGAAGAAGAGAGAGACACGCACAAAGACAGAGAGAGAGTTGAAATGTATTTTAAGCAAAATGCCACTGATAGCCTTTGTGACTGGAGGGTGAATCCTCTCTCTGTGAACAGTGAAGAGTGAGCAAAGCTGTTATTCCTTTATAACCAGCAACCTTCATTTATCCAGGAAATTAATCTTAATTTTCCTCCCCAAGCATGGTCTTTGCAGCAACACACTTTATATTCATATCATCACCTCAGGGAGTTTTCCAGAACAACAACTCGTTACTGAGCAGCTTCACTGGAGCAGTTGGAGGCTATGTGCCTTGCTCAAGGGGACCTTTAGTGTAACCACCCATCTACCCTTTAGGCTACACCGCCAGTTAAACAAACTATAAATACCAACTGGGTGGGTGTCATTAAGGATTAAGGAAAAGTTTAAATGGAACAATGGGCTGTAAGGACCACAGTGCAAATAAGAAATTTAATATAAAATCAAGTGAGCGAGTCACTGTGTTCCTTATGCTGTTCATTGACATGTTAACCCCACATTACTGGGATTAGGTCCTGCAGTCCAAGACCAGTCACCTCCACTTTTACTCAGACAAGCTTTTTTTGTTTCAACTCCTCTTTTTGAAATTCAGAATTATGAAACTTCAAAGACTTGGACTTGAAAGACGGTTTGAGGCTTTGAGGCTTAATTTGATATATAGCATGTCTTGGAATTTGTTTGCTTCGCTCTAAATGCACAGAGGGAACTTTTGAAATTCAGTGTTTGCCACATTAGAATGAGCTTATCCGTCCTTTCCTCGCTGTGCTTTGTGAGAATTTGCTTGAGTCAACAGGCCCGTGGTGCAAGTGAGCCGTTCTGAAAAACTGCATCTATAAAACAATCAGACAGTTGGACTGATGTCCTACCTGTCTTCCTGTATTGACTAACAGTATCTATCTAATCAGTGGAAGAAATACTGGAAATCTTATGTACAAGCAGCATTACCACAGTGGTCAATAGAGGTGCTAATAATGCAAAACGATGAAGTAATATTCATATAAAGCAAAAAATATTTAAATAAATGGCTTACCAGTAAAATGGAGCACATTTGGTTACAATGCCAGGTTTATGTAGCTTTAATCTCATCTAAAATCTTATCCTACAAGTAACAAGCAACTAAGGCTGTCAGATAAATGTAATGGAATAAAAAGTACAATATAAACCTTCTGAAATGTAGTAATGTAGATGTAGAAAGCCTCACAAAATAAAAACACAGTAAACTACCAGTACCTTAGCATTTATACTTAGGGCCAGTACTTTACTAAATGAATGTAGTTCCTTTCCAGCTCTGGTTTTAAATAGAGACAAATAAACAATGAGCGTCCTCTGGATTTCCGTTGTTGCTTATAAAATATTCAAATTCACCATGTCTGAGACATTTTCTTTATATGTAGATCTTTAATGTGCTTCTTGGTGCTCCGCGCTACAACATCTACAACAAATAGTATCTTTGATGAGTATTTTACTGAAACAAAGAAACACACAGAGAAAGCCCCCTCAGAATTTCCTGTTATGCTCTGTAAAGTAATGTGTATGGATCTTAGGTCACTGTGATGCCAACGGATTTAGACCTCTTCTAGGCTACAGTTAGTTTCTGGGGTAAGTTGCCGTGGTGAGTTGCCAAGGTGAGTTACCAGGGTGGGTTGCAAGGGCCCACAGTCCCATTTTGATCGACAGGGATGCAGATTATGCAGAACATTCTTCAGGGACAGTTCAGTGCTCTCTGGGATGCTGCCTCCAAGCAGATATCCAGTAAGACAAAGGGGACAGGATGATGACATGGAAAACACGAAGCTGACTCAAACAGGAGGAGAGTGCACTCACTCCCCAGAGGGACAAGCACCTTAACTTGTTCACTGTGTAGGATGATGGCGTAAGGAACTTAGACATGTGCGACCTGGCAAAATATGAAACTTAAAGGTACCACTGGCTCATGTGTACTTCAGAGGGACAGATCTGAAGAGTGCATTAATTCACTGGAAAGAAAAGATTTAACAACCAGCCAAGTGGAGAGGATGCATCCAGAGAGAGTGATCCTTCCTGTCTTCCTTGTTTATTTATTTATTTCTGAGTCACAGTAGAAAGCAATGAGGCACATGCTCCCATAAAGACCACAATGCTTCATTAGATGAATGAATAACATTTATTTTTTTGGTAGACTTTACATACAAATATGATCATTGTTAATAATAACACATTTCTGTGAGTACAGACATTTCTAATGCTGTTTTTTATTCAATGACATTTCCTGAAAGAGTATGTTGTTGGGATAGTTTTTTGTTGTGTTAATGGCTATTAACTTATTAATGTGCTTTATATTATTGTACTGCGTAATTATTTTTGCATCTTTTAGTTTCCTTCAAGACACTTCTCTAGCGTGCTACTCCTTTCACAGTTTTGGTTCTACATAAACACATTGAAGACATTTGTGATATGACTTTTGGTAGCAATTTGTCGCACAATTTTCATAAGATTTGGGAAAACTTAATAATAATAATGGGAAAAGGGTTGCAAGTAATGCTAAAACTACTCCTTTTGAAACTCTACAACCTTGTAACACTATAAGCTGGAAACAGTTCAAACACAAGTTACCTCCTTTTGAACTTAATTATTAAAAAAATGTTGCCACCTTTTGTGAAATCAGTTTAATGCTACTTTAAGACCTTTTCAGACTTTTTAATGGGACTCATTGGAGTCTGATGGGGCGTGGGTTGTGTCATTGATGATATCACTGACATCTCATCGTCATTGTTTACCAGTGTGAGTGCACCACACACTCTAAACCCCATTTGAAATTACTTTGTAGTTTGGAATTAGGGCACATCTCCTTTATCGCTCTGTCTGTCTCTCTCCATGGTGCTGAAATATTCAAACAGTCTCTCTCCGTGGTGCTGAAACATTCAAATGCCGCCTCTCTTCATGGTGTCTAAACATTCAAACCTAGTCTTCCTTTCTGCGTCTTGGTGTGTCAGAATGTGTGTGAGGTGTGAGCATGCACACACACACACACACACACACACACACACATACACGCATACACACACACACACACACACACTATAGATGTATATATATTATGAGGTATTTGTTACAATTAAACATTCTGAACCTCAACATTATGTCAAATGAAGATGTGTTTCAGATGAGCAATACAATTATATCATGGATTTCACCACGTGTATATTACAGAATGAAAATCATTTCATTTTTATAGCCAGGATCTGTGCTTTCCACTCACCCACACACCATTAGGCAAGTTTGCCTTCTCTCTTCAAACGTTTCTTCCCCTGTTTGGGGCCTTTGGAAGGAGCTGAAGTTTTTTCCTCTGAGTCTCACGCACATCAAAGCAGTCAGGTTACACACAGATAGAAGAAGCAGGAGAAAGAGAGGGAGTGCAGAGAAAGAGAGGAAGAGAGAGAATGTGCTGCAGATCTCATCAGTAGGATGTATTTCTGTTTCCACATTCACTCACATGCTGAGGAATGGCACACCGCCTCTTCATTCCACACCATCCACTCCTCCACACACACACACACACACACACACACACACACATACATATATATACCAAAATTTAGCTGCATAGTAGCACAAAAGAAAGTCACACCACCAGTAGTGGTGTGGAAATAAAGTAGAGTATAGATGAGAAAACATATCCAACTGTCCTCAGTGATTGAGGACTAATAAGTTGATCCTGCTAACAAGAATCAGCAAAGCTGCAAACTCACTTGTGGTTATTTGTCATTTGTTATCTTAACTTCTCTTAACTTTTCTAATTTTGCTTCCCATCTATCCATCTCTCTCTCCTCCTCTCCACTGCCACCTTCTTTTAAAGTCATCTACCCCCAGTTATGCCACCCCTTTTCCAGCCCTCTATTACCCCATCATCCTCTCTGTCTATCTTTCTTTGCCCGTCTTTCCCACCGCGTCTGTCTCCTCATTATCCTTTCTCCTTCTCCATCACCCATGATGCTCAAGTTCAGCCCACTGCACCAATTTGCCCTGACAGTGAATTGTGTCAAAAATAATTCCCATTGCTGAGCGGCCCGTCCTGGGCTGGGGTTTAGACAGATAGGACATGATGGGAAGGGCCGTCAGTCTAGAAATTGCGTGGCCAGGGAAAACACAGAGCCAGCACAGGACAAAGCAAAATAATTACACCACCAAAAGTCATTTGTCAACTGTGTATAGCAAGCTTTAAAGCAACATATCTGCTTATTAAAAATAACTGCAAAATGCATAATCAATTGATGTTTCCTTTGCAATTCATTACTATTGCTTTCTTTGAGTATCTTACAAAAATACGTACTGTATGGGACTCCATTTTTGTCATATTAATAACACTGAGCAATGAATAAATTGAATTCCATGTTACTGTAGCTATTTCCTGCACATTTAAGAACAATGCACTCCACAACCAGCATCTTATCTCCTTTTCAACACAAGCATTACAAATACGCTAAACTAATTATATAATCCGCTAATCTCGCCAGCAGCGTTCTCATCTCACAACACACACGCGCAAATACAAAAACAGAGGCTCACAGGCATACACATAGACACAGAAACAGCATAGATTCACCTGACAATCCCACATGCATTCTCACAAATTCACTTACTTGCACACACACACACACACATACACACACAAGGCTGGTTTCTGGGGTGTCCTTAGCCACTGTGTTGTCTGGCTGACACAGATCCAACTGTACTTGGGTGTTGGATGCTGAGTGTGTCTGGTCGTACTGTAGCCAAGACGGCTTCGGGGGCCAAAGTCTAATTCCTGCACATTCAATAGCAATCTGATTAGAGCTCTAAATGGCTTTTCCGCTCAACCTCTTAGCGCTTTCACATTTTCTCTCCCCCCAACACTCTATCTCAGCTCCTTTCACCGTCTCGCTATTTCTCTGTCTCCCTCACCCGCCTTCTATCTTTATAATTACCGTTCGCCTTTCTATCTCTCTCCCTTTCTTTCCTTATCCGTCTCACTCTCTTACTACTACTATACTGTCTCTAATACTGCCGCGCATCTCACTTCCCTTTTCCTTACGAATCTTTCAATTTCTTGCCCTTGTCACTTCATCTCGCACACATTGTCTTTCTCTCTCACTCCATTTCCTTCTTTCTCCAATTTTCTCCCCATGACTTTCATCTTTTTTCTCACAACCTCAGTTTCTCTGGGTTTTTTTTNTATCCGCACCAGTCAAAGTGGAGGCTGTTCCATTCTTTTTCACACTCACCCCATTAGCCCATTAGAAACTGCAGCAAGATGTACATTATACTGGTCTCAGGGGACAGCCTATCACTTTCACTATAGCCAGAGAGCCATAGAGAATGGCGTGTACTCAAGGCGAGGGGCCCGGCACGCCTTGTTAGGTGTGTCTCAAGCTTGAACGATTAGCAATTACACTGTCTGGCTAAACTTCTTGGGACTTGATGGAGTCAGCACTCTTGTCCAATCAGATATCAGAATGAAGCTGTTTTCCCCCCAGAGTGACTAAGCATTTGGTCGTGGGCGTTACTGCGTTTTAAAG
Organism: Oplegnathus fasciatus; assembly: GCA_003416845.1. Classification (NCBI taxonomy): domain Eukaryota; kingdom Metazoa; phylum Chordata; class Actinopteri; order Centrarchiformes; family Oplegnathidae; genus Oplegnathus; species Oplegnathus fasciatus. Next base: position 830,544 of record NTHP01000089.1, on the reverse strand, counting down.
TGAAAGTGTAGGCCTACATCCAAAACTGGATAATGCAGGTTGCTTTCTGTTTTGAACAGGATAAAATGCATTGTTGAAATGTAGAAATGCCACCCTTAATCTAATTCTGAAATATACTGGTGTAAAACCACATTATGCAATGGTGAGAAACATAATCAGTATTTTTATGAGCCTGTCTGACAGTATCAAATGCCGCATCTGTATTATATTCCTTTATGTGCCTCCTGTATAAGGTATACAACACTCCTATCCTTCATTTGTCGCTAACACACATTTTATGATTATGACTTGAAAAGCACTTCTGCTTCATCTAGCAACACTCAGAGAGTAACAAGAGAGGTGGTAGAATGGTCACAGAAATGTAAATTGAATGAGTCATATTCCTTTAACAATGATAATGTGATATCTTGATGATCACTATTGGGAAGTTCTCTTTTCACCAGTCGCCCTCCAGCAAGGTCAGAGCTGAAGGTATTCTACAGTACGCAAGCTGTAGAGATACAGCTCGTAGTACCTTGTTGGTCCACATGTAGAGATACCCTTTGTCCACGAAGCACCACTGCCAGAATTGTGAGAGTTTAGTGACATCTAAACAGTCCTCTTCTACACATAATCACTGGAAGAATTGTTTTGCATTATATTGAGCCATTGTTTTTTATGGCAATTGCGATGTCGTTGAACCTCTTGGCAGCTTTGAATAGTTTTAAACCTCTCAGATTTTGGTTCACGAGACAGACCCTAGCTGTGCAATGCGTCTTAAAAAGACCCTGAGCTGAGATGTTGAGCATTATTATGTAAAAGCAATGTCTGTGTGAATGTGTGCCATACTCTTTGATCTCCGACAGACATAAATGTATTTTGTATTTTGACGTTTGTTTGAATGTGGATCACAGAGAACTCTGATCACAGGCAGAAGAGGGAGGCCCAGCTGTGATAATCTCCATCCCTCTTCATCCCTGACTTTAAACATCCTCAGCTGGCTGCCTTCTCCGGCCAGCTCAGCCTTCTTTAGCCACCACCACACAAACACGATCACACATACACACAAACACACAAACACACAACTTCCTTTCATCCCTGTCCATCCCTTCCTCCGCCTCCGTAACCTAAAGCTCTTCTGCACCCCTGTAGCCCTTCAGCTCTCTGGCCTGTTACCCGGGCAGCAAAGTGATGGATTTGTTTTCATCAGACCTTGTGACCTCCCCTCCGGCCATGCACTGGCTTCACTGCCCAGACTGTGAATGACATTTAGCCCCTCAGCCCCCCACCCCCACCCTGACTCTGCAAGGACTGTAGATGACCTTTAAACTCTCAATCACTGCCGGCATATTTACTCTGCTGATATAACACATATACAGGCAGAGAGGGAGGAAGGGTATAAATGAAGAGAAGGGAGGGTGGTAACTTTAGAGGCAAGGGGTTCATAAGCCAGGGCAAGTTCATGCCGTACCCATTGATCACTGTCAGCAGTTTGCTGAGAATCAGACAGCTAAGCATCAACTGAAATAAAAACAAGTAAAGGGGCATCAGCATAAATTCTGCATGAGAACTTCATTCTTGACTTTATATGGCAGTTGATGTATTTTAAGAGCCCTGCTGTGTCTTCATGAGTCTGGCTTCCAAGGCAATTATACATTCATTCAATTCGGACTGTAAGCTGAAACCTTTGAGGACCCAGCCAAGCCAGCCAGTCCTTGTGCTATCCCTCTGGTAGACAACATGTCTGGTTTCTTAAGGGGGAACTCTACTGATTTTACACAGATTTTACAAAGTTTACTCGTCATGGTTAATACTACTCAGCCTGTGAAATGTGGTTTTTTTTTGTGACTCTGGAGGGAGATTTATCAAGTCTGAGAGAATATCACCAAGGTTGTCTGGGATTGGACCTGGAGTACAAATCAATAACATAGAGTTATAGGCTTTAAAAATTGTAGGAATCAAAGAACCAAAGGACGCTTTCCAAAAAGTAAAGAGCCACAATACTGTGAAACTACAGGTCACATAGTGGATATTGAAAAACAGGACCACTTACTCTGACATAAAAACATTGTGTTCCACTGTTGGGCATTTTGTAGCAACACAAGTGTTTCTCAGGTTTTTCCCCTACACCATGTAGTGTCTACCAATAGGAGGCATGCAAATTTTATAGCCCTGCTACTGCCCCCTGCAGCGACACAAGATGTGCGCTTCATCATGACAAGCCCTTAGACCCTTGCAATTGTTCTGCCATCACTTGAGCTGTCTCCTTGTCTTATTCCGTCTCTCACTCTCTCCTCTCTGTCTCGCTCTGTTTCTCTGTCTCGCTTACTTGCTCTGTGTTTCTGAGCTCTATGACAAGTCCCCCCCCCGTGTGCTTTATTGGTCCAGGCAAGTCACTGCGAAGATGCCCCAAACAAATGTTAAAGAGGGATGTGTGGGTGCATGGATGAGGAATGGAGGCTTCTTCTCTTCCATTCCCTCTAGGTCTCCTCATATAGCAAAATACCAGAGCTAGAAATGTCAGACACACTCACTGCTCTCTCTCTCTCATTCTCTGTGTGTTTATATGGCTCCCTCTGCAGAGGCACATTCCCCTCTCCCTTTTTTTTCCAGCTCCCGGCCTCCCGCTGTCCACGATTTTGACATGCACCAAGCTTGTTTAGGCCATTGATAAGGAGGCTTGTCATTGATGTGTGGTCAAAGTGTTTCTCTGTGGAAGTTAGAGGTGGCTGTTTTGACAGCAGATAAGGTGGAAGGTGGGTGTCTGAATGCTAATGTATGCCAAAGGAGTCAGCGGCTCCTTTCATCTATGGAGAGCAGGGATGAAGCAGCGGAGGTGAGCTGAGGCGTCTGGTACAACACAGGGCAAGAGCTTCAGGTGGTGTTGTTTATTTATACACATATTTCAACTGCTCTTTGACCCATTTATGTCTGCTTGTAGACTGTAAGTAATACCTAAGCTTTTCAAACACTTATTATTATATGCTTGTATGAGCACCCAAATAAAGGGCTGCTGTGTTTGTTATTGCATGCACATAAACATACACGCAGAAGCATCTGAATGCATCTCTTTGTGTGCCACTGTGCATTACACACAAAGATAATTACTATGAGCAGTCCTATTACTTTCTCTTTGTATTTTAGTCAGTTTTCCCATTTCCCTGTAATATTCTGAGAAAGGCAAGCCAATTACAAAGGAACACTGTTCCAATTACATAAACACCGATATCTAGCTTTGCTGTGGCAGCTGGTTGAATGGGGTTCTTGTTATGCTTAGCTGTTGTTTCATTCCTCTCCTCACTAATTGCATCCCCAGAAAACAGGAAATTAAGAAGGTCAAGTGCCTCCTAAAATAACCCCTAAGATTCTGCCCCTCTCATTGGTGAGCCATTGGCAAGGAGTAATAAGCATCAAGGCCAGGAGAAAAGGAAGGATCCAAGGGAGAGTGGAAGAAACAGATGAAGCGAAGGGAGGGAAGGGAGCTGCGAAGGAAAGAAGAAGCGAGGAAGACAAACAGACAGTGAGCGAAAACTGGGCAAAAAGTGAGAAAGATAGAAAGACAGAGGGAAACACAAATGGAAAAAAAAGACCTGCATGGCTCATTGAGTCGCCCCCAGCAAACCTGCAGGTGTGACATCTGAACACTTACCATTATCACTGCAACCTCGTTTCCCCAGGTCCGCTGATAGCTTCTTGAGGGCAGCATATTGGGGTCAAGGAGGATGTTGTCCCAGCAGTGGAGGTTTTGTCTGTGGCCATACCCCAGGTGTGCTGGGCTAGAGATGAGCTCAGGGCCAGGCTCTTGGCAGGGCTGTGGAGAGGTAAGCAAGAAGATGACTCAAGGGAGACAGGATCACAGTGGCAGGTTTACTCAGTCTTATGCAGCCAGTCGATGTCCATGCTCACACTGATCTACCCAGACACACACACACACACATACACACACTCCCTGTACTTCTTTACTGCAGTGAAAACATCATTATAACCAGCAGTAGTTGCCTCACAAGAATCAATTTTCACGTTGAAGAAATAGCTCATTCTGCTTCCTAAATGTTCTCATCATTGATCTGGGTCTTGACTACTTTCTGATAAATGGCCTAAGCCTGCAAGGTGCACACACACACACACACACACACACACACACACACACACACACACACACAGATGGAGGTCCTAACATTTCCTTTGTATTTAAAAAAAAAAAGTTCAAATCATAGGCTATTATTGATATATATACTGTATATATATCATACATGATGAATGTCGTTGACTGACACCGTACGTAGGATTGTTGGAAGTTCAAGTATTTCTTGGAATTAAGATGATTTTCCATTGAACCTGCTGCAAAGATGAATTTTGCTCAAAGGTTTACTGTTTTGTGTGTGTTTTGTGTTTTTTACAATAGCTTTTTTATACAGTCCACTGTCTCTCTTTGTGAGAAACTCTGAAATGTTGAGTGCACTTAAAGAACAGGCTCCTGTTCTATAAATTAATCCATCATATTTTCTTTAGAAATGCAGCGGCACTGTAAGAATGCAGTGTAGAGGTTGATAAAGACTTGCAATCTTTTTTATAATTAGTCTAGTGTCAAGATAATTGAATGATACTGGGATGCTACACATAGCATACTGCTGGTGTGTGACAGCAACTGCAGTTCAGTCAGAAAATAACCTGCTACAATGCACTGCTTTGCAACAATGACAGCAAAGACGTAAAGTAGTTTAAATACCATTTAACTAGATTGGTTAGTGATACACAGAAAGCTCAGTGTTCACATTACCCAGTGAGTTCACTAGACAGTAATTGAGAGGTAGAGAGCAGTGTGATGAGAAAATGTGAGTGGTAATTCCCTTCCTGTTTAAACTTGCATTAAAAGCTTCATTCCCACAATTAGTGCTGGTACATCCAATTTCTAGAAGTTAAGGGTCTACCATACCCTCACCTGTGGAGGAAAAGAACGTGAAGAGCTGGAAAATTCAGAGGCCTGACAAGACAGCGGATGAACAGCAGTGTTGGTGAAAATGTCATATATACTTAGCCAAGCATCTGTTTGAATAATAGCTTTCCCTGTGCTTTCTAATCAGCAGTTGAACCATATCCACATGCGGATCCATCAAATACGGCTCTGTGATTAAACTGAACTTGATCCGGACAAAAGAAAAATCTGGTTTACTTTGCCTTTTCCGGCACTTTCAACTCTCACACATAACTTAGGAACCTCCATCTGCTGATGGAGATCATGACTGTTCTTGTGGATAAGTATGCTGTCAGTTTGTCCAAAAAATCTTCCTACTCATGTAGATAAGATAATTTGCCAACACTTCTGTTTGCCAGTTTGTTAAAGGCCACCTGCAGTTAGAATCTTGATTCCCACTGGTTTGACTTTTAGTTTTTTGCATACTGCAACTGGAGTTTTGCATTTTCAACACTGTTTTCTCACTAGACTTCTCAAAAAGTTAACTATAAGTGAACTTTTATCCAATAGGTGGTATCCAATACCTACAGGCACTCACTGAGAATGTCAGACAGTCAAGGTTTTCAGCCATTCGTATTAATATCATAAATTGGTGACCTGCTCAGGGTCTATCCTACTGTTTGTCCAACCCTGGACTCTAACTCACTGCAGCCCTGAAGTGGATAAGGGGGTATAAAAAATGGATGGATGAATGTAAATTAATACAACATGTCAAGAGTGACAAGAATAATCATTCCATAAGAGACTGAGGCCATTTAAAAATGATGAAATATTTGACAGTCTTCTTAGAAATCACACATATATATGCATTATATAACAAGGATTTATTGGAAATGGATTTCTTTCTGCAGAGGGTCTTTAATTATACAGTATGCAGAAAAGCAACTAAACCATTACCTAAAATAGGAAACAGATTACTGTAATCATAACCCTGGCCCACAAATTCCAGTTTGATCTGGTTGAGTGGCTGATGTGGTAAGATGACAAACATGCCACTGAAAAATGGGAGGACCACTAACATCAGCTAATGCTTCTGTGGGTGAGGAAGATGCGTGGAAGTCAGCATTTGAGGACTGAATCGCCATTTGAAGCAACACTAATAAACACTATAATCATCATAAAAGTGTGTGTGTGCAGGACTGCGAGAAAGAGCGCATGACTCCCTGTACTGTATCTGTACTGTGAAAATACTGCACCACAGTAGAGTGGAATGAACTGTGGCTCGAATCACAGAACTGACAACTGGGTGAAGCACATGAATACACAGTACATCTAAATGTAAAAAAAACCTTGAGCAATTTAAACTAGTGCTGCTGTGTCTCCACAAACATAATATCTGTGCTCTGCCCCTAAGCCACTTTCTCTGTAAATGAACAATTTCAATGGTGTGTTAAAGTCTGTGTAGGGAGCTCTGCCCCACTCTTTTTCCCCCATTTCCCCCTTTTTCTTCTTTTCCATCTAATTTGCTGGATCCTTTTTTCTACCTCTGTTTCTTCATTTTCTCTTGTCCACTCCCTTTCTCCTTCTCTCTCTGCCTAGCACATTCTGTTTCGAACGGATATGAAAACCCCTCTCCCTCCCTCCTGCTCTCAGGCCTATGTGTAGCTGCTGAAGTGGACCTAACATTATTTGCATTCTTAATGAGTGCTCTTTGAAAGGCACTCTGCTGTAACAGTACGGGCTGATGCAATAAAAAAATACGATATAAACAAAAACATACATAGCTTGCTCTTTTTAGAAAAGTCCTCTGTAATGAGTCACTGGGGGCAGGGGCAGCGCCAAGATGCTCTTTTCCAATTAATGATTTCAATCATTTTTTTAAATTAGCACATAGAATATAATCTTGGTCCATCTTGCCGCCTAACTTGCCTGAATTTGAATGACAAACAGAGCTGCAGAGGCCTGAAGAATGATTCGACTACAAGATGCAAGATGCAGAATGTTCACATTGTCCCGGGGGAAACTCTGTTTTCAAGCCTAGCAAAGAAAACAGTGTGAGTCATACGCAACAGTAGACAACATACACCACGCTGAGTGGTAAACAACATTCTAAGATTTCAGTTTAGTAATGCTAGCTCCCTGCTAAGCTTATTTTACAGGATTATTCCAGACATGGTGAATGTTAAGCCCTGTCTCCTTCATGAAGTGCCTGTATATTTTCTGGTAAACTCTAGATAGAATGATTTTATAGATGTTCTACATTTTATTTAAATCATTTAGAAAAGGGTGTTGTAGCAGTTAAAGGCAGGCTTAACAGCTTCAAAATCCTATTATAACGAGAACCAACTGATGTTCGCATCTACTGTACACGTCAAAGCATAAAACCTGCTTCCTTAACACCATATTCTAACACATTTCCTTGGAACTTAACTATGTGACAATGTGGTTTATTATTGATTAGTTTGACCTTAAGAGGCTCCTTTCTTTCCCTGTAAAATCCTGGACACATGATTGTGATAGTGAGATACATGAAGTTAATAAATGTTATCTTGTTATATTGGCAGAAATGACTTGAGAACCCAATTTTCTCTGTCTTCTTTATTTGAAAATGTTAGCTAACACAGAGAATTATGACCCAACTCAGTTCCACTCAGCTCTACAGAGCTATATTGCATCTTTCAGGTCATTGTTTTGGTTTTATGGGCCACAGCTTTACTGTCTTCGTTCACTCTCAACGCTCTCATCAGCGCTGTTTCCAGACGCAGCAGGCAGCTGTTGCAGTGAAAAAGGAGATTGAATACTGGACTTGAATTTGTCAGGTGGCCAGAAACACAACTCTAAATGGATGCAAATGTTGCTCTGTATCTGCTGGATGTGTGAATAAACTACTGTTTGCTAACAAGTTCGCCGTATCAAATTTTGTAAGGTGATAGTATGTCAGTGTTGTGTTTACAACTTGTTTCTACTGCCTGCAAATGACAAAAAGAAATCAGTTAATGCAGGTTTGAGTCATTGTGGGAAATGTCTTTTCAAAACCCAACATTGTTGGGATGGCACAGATATTCTTATTTACCCTGTGCTGATGGCTTTCTGAATGTGTGCATTCAGTGGACCAACACTGAAATTCCTTTCACAAAACACTGCATTTTGAAGCTTTATTAACTGAGTTCTAACAGATTCTTCCATAAATCTCCTTTATGTGTTACTTATGATATAACACTTAGATTTTCAGCCTGGATTTGATGTTGTTTACAAAACAGCAAATTGCATGTGGAAGTATAATCTTCTGTGGTAATGACACTGGTGAGCGGCTATTCAGTAGGAAAAACACAACCATCAAACATGTAAATAGCACTGGCAAGATGGGGTGTATCAAACAGTCCCCTACAATGTATCATTTGGCCAAATTTAATCACTCCTCTGCACAAATTCATTTTTCACTCCATTTCCCAGAGCCCATCCAAGCAGGAAGGAAGCCTTGACCTCCTCTACCTGTAATAAATCAAGAGTAGATATTGTAGAGTGTATCCACTCAAACATTTTGTGCACTCTAATGAGGGTCTCATAATGGCCCAAAATGTGAAATAAAGAGCTTTTTCTTTAAACTGACTTTTTGTTTTGATGAAATGATTGTTCCTGAGAAAAAGACTGTTCCTTTTTGTTATTTTCCAACTTTGTAAAGCACCAATATGCTAGTGAGAGGGAAGGGAATTGTCCTGCTGCAATTTGTCTATTTCTATCATTATGCATAATTTAAAACACAGGGCTATTTTAGGGGCATTGTGCAGGCTGGCAAGAGTGCGGGCACAGTATGAGCCAAGTGAATCTGAGTACAAGACTAATGATGGTAATGGCTGCAATTATATGTATGGCCATGTTCTTATTTGGCTCACAAAGTCACTCCCTTTTCCATCTCTGTCCCTGCCTATCCCCTTTTATCTTTAACTCACTTTGAAAGACAGCCTCCAGATCTGCCGCCACTCTCCACTTCCATTTCTCACTTTCTCTACGTCTCTCTTTCTCCCTCTTAGACTGTTTTACCATCTGTGTCTGTGCAGACAGGTGAGGAGAGAAGGCTCTAAGTCATCTCAGTTCTGCTAACCTATCTGTAGCCACAGTGACACTGCCGTTGCAATGACAAAAATCCCAGAGTGCGTGACACCAATCAGAAGGAGCTGCACTGTCGTCAGCTGTCATCTGGCTCGTTCTTTGACATCTTTAGTGCGCTTGTTCCAAAGTTTAAAAAGGCACTCTCCGGAGACATAAACATTTTGAAATTGTCACAGCCATTTCAAGAAAAGTTTTATAATGTTTCATAGGAGTTGGCCTTTAAAACTACACTTTGTGTGGAAATACATAGACATGTTATAAACCTTAATCAGGGATTAGTGCTGAATAAAAGCATCTAAGTGAAATACCATACACTGACCTCATCTGCCTGAACAGAATTAAGTTGTTGGGTATAGTAATCTCTAATAAGTAGGACAGGACAACGAAGTTAAAAGTGAAAAAATGGTCATCTTAAGATCAGTGAGCAAATGTTTTGTTCAGAAGACTCACCTGTGTCAGTTCATGTTTTTAATTAGTCTTTTTTCTTTTCCCTTCTTCTTCTCCTACCTTTTCCAGCTTCCTCTTCATTACAGTAATTATTCATATATAGTTTAAATATTTTAAACTGCTATATACAGTACATTCCAACACACCTCTGCACTCATCACTGTATTATAATGCTGCATGTGTGTGCTCCGTACATTATGAGTGTGCAGTGCAAGCTATGAAACTTTCATGTTTGGCCTTCTTACGCTTCTCAGCATTCAGGTTTTCCTCTAGAGGAAGGTGTTAGCTCAGCACTGGAGCTATACAGCGCGGGCGTCACAATGTTCTAGAGGGAGCAAATTCAATCTGCGCACACACACGTGTTCATATTTCTCTCTCCCTCCTTCAGTAAGTATCACGGTCAGGTTGACATGATTTGTAGACTTCTCTCTGAATAAATAATCCATTGCAGCTCTGGGGAATCAGTAATAGGTGATGCATAAGCTTAGCAGAGTGATGGAGAGGAGTGGGAATTGGACAGTATAGAAGATGGGATGAAGAGATGGAGTAGATGGAGGGATGAAGGTTAAGATAAGGGGAGAAAAGGGAGGCTAAATGAGGTTGTTTGTTTACTTTTTTAAAAGAAGTTTGTCTGTCAGCCTGTTACTTATGCATTAAATTCTAGTGAATCAGCAGTACAGCCTTACATGTAATTGGATTGCTTTCAGTGACCTTTGGATTGGTTTTCCTTCACAGCCCATAACATAATAAGTTTAAACTAACAATTGTTGTGAAACAGCTTTAGTAGCTGTTTAGATAGGTTTTCAATGTAACTACACACACTTCTATCCCAATATACTTAATGCCAAGCTGCTGGGAATTGTTCTGCATAATGTTGTTTGGGTCCACAATCTGACTTCAAAACACAAAATGATTCATGGGATATGGGAAAAGAGAGGAGAGGAGAGGAGAGATGAACTGTATGTTCCTGTAACTGATGTTTGTAAAAGTTTGAAGAGGAGGAAGATGGGTGGAAGTGGTCACACAACTTAGTTTCCTAGTCTTCACTGCAGCAACTTTTTAGACATTTTCAAACAGGTGTACAATTATTTAAACATAGATCTTACAAAAAAGGATCAGGAATTGTCAGCCTCTGGAAATTTTGCATAATCCGCAACAGTTTCTGTATGACAATCACGACTGTAGCCTGAGTAGATGAAATGTGAAGGTGACAGGGAAAAAAAGCTGCTGCACAAATGGGCATTGGTTGTGAATGAAGTGGGGAGATATGAAGCAGTGATAAATATGGTGAGGAGAATGAGAGGAAGTAAGGGTGACAATGTACAGAGAGAGTGCAGAAAGCAATATGAGAAGCGGAATAGGAGAAGTGTGTTAAATAGAGGGATATCGGGTGCCAACTCGTGATACTTCTATTTATAGAAAACATTGTTATTCACATGTCTGGATCAAAATCAGTTGTACTCTGCAAGATAAATGTCACTCTATGAAGCTGAACGTTACACACAACTTATACACAGCCTGAAAAAAACAAAAGGTGAAGATAGAACACAACAGAAAATACAATGTGTCTTTCGTGAAGCTCTCAAGCCAAACAGCTACACAATATATTTTTAGTTTCATATAAACATATTAGAAGTATCACTGGTGTTTGCATGCACTGTACTTCTATTCACTTCCATTGGGAAGCTGCAGTTGTTTGGGCTCTGGGCATCAATTATGCATGTTACGAGGGTGTTTGCAAAGCATTTATGCACATGAGACTCATGTGAGCATCTGGCTAGTTCAAAGGTAGCTAAGGTGAAGGTGATGGTAGTAGACGCCACAGCAGAGAATGAGTGATATGAGTGAGGGGAATGAAGGCCACTTACTTTTGTTGATGGCAAGTGTCTAATGAAAAGGTAGTGAGGCAAAATGGAAAGCTGCCACATGCACCTTGATCTTCCTCTGAAGTGAACACTTTGGACATGCCTTTGATGTCAAATCGAACCCTTGAACTCTACAATAATTTGCACTGCAAATAAACCCAACATAATGCTAGATAGGGTGCATGCAACATATAGTCATGATCAAACAAGGCACAGAAATGTATGGAGAGTTTGTTGTGCAGGTTCATGCATATCACTGCCTCAGTGATGGAATAATTTCTTTAGTCTTCAGTGGATAGTACTGTAGGCATGTGCACTGAACTGAGGGCACAGATTATTTTGGTGCCAATCCTCTTTAAGTCTGAGTGGTGTTTAAACTCACTATTGTTTTGTAAAAGCTTTATAACACTTCATCATGTTTCTCTCAGTTGAAAAGAAATAGAGAAATGATCTGTGTCTCTTTTTCATAGATGAAACGTACAACCCCTAATTCCAAATAGATATTTTAGAAGTGAATCTATTACCTTACTTATTATGTCCCGGAAGGAGTTATTCATTACACTTAAAATCTTAAAAACCAGGCAACTCAAAAAGCTATACTGTACACTTGTGTGTGAATGATCAAGTAAACCAGCTTTGATGCACAATGTTCCTGTAATTGCTCGGTTAGAGCAAAGAGTAGAGAATACAAAAGGGTTTTCTTTTTTCTTTTCTTTTTTTTTCATCTAGGCCAGCTGGAGGTGTGTGGGAATGCGACTAATTATGCAAAATGAAATTTCATGCAAAAAGTAAGTTCATGGTGAACTTTAGAGAGGGCAATACAACACAGTATTTTGTGAAAGGTAACTAATAATGATATAGTATCAATAACTTGATACTTTGACTTGATACTTAATTCGTTTTTGGTTTTCAAAAGAATGGTTTACAAAGCTATTTTTGAGGGTTACAAGTGTGAATGATTCTTTTTTATTTTTGAAGGGTAGCTTAAATTGATAAGAATGTAGGACAGGCGTGTATAAGCTTTTAGCTTCTGCCTGAGCCTTTTCAGTCACTACTTAGCGTACTACAGAGACTGTTGATTTTGTTTATACTGTTTATATTGTTTAGACTTATTGTATTATGTGTGATGACTAAATAAATAAATACTACTAAATGCTACTACTACTACTACTTGATTTGTTATACTACTGTTCCGAGCTTTTTCTTTCAGGAAGACCAGTAACTTCATTTCATTTAACATTAGCAGAACAGCAGAAAATATTCTGGGTTAGGTCATCAAGTTGTAGCAGGATATTTATCGCAATATACAGAACAGTGGTTATAAAAATGCCAAGAAGGCTCTTGAGTTATTCAAATCATCTCTGGCTTGTTTTATCCACCATTTGCTTGTCAAGCTGCATAAACACAAGGACATTTACATTTATATTCAGTGTGCAGAAAAAAGTTTCCAAATCAACTGACAGATCTTGTGATCAGATGAAGTTCATCATTTTGCAATCGTTATACTCCAGCTTAATTTGCCTAATTATCATCAGCAGTCCAGCACATCTATGTGTATATGTGGTCACCTTGGGATAACATTAGTTAGTTAGAGGCTGGATCTGTATCCCTGTAGATCCAGCTGTTTGATGTGAGAACCCTATCCCCTGCTTCATCAGCAACTGTGTGCACCTTTCTGATAGAATGTGCAGAAATTATGTAAGGGCTTGTCGTTTAATGCGGCGGGCCTTCCGTTTTCCGTCTCTGCTGGGACCTTAAAAACCTCTGTTACAGTCAGTTGGAGAAATTGTCCAACATTTGCTGCCAGTTCTTCAGGGAGCCCAATCAGAGTGTTGTGGGTGTCTTATAGTCTCTCATTACAGTGATGGAAGACCAGATCAATCTCTTTGTCCCTGAGATCATTATGCAGTCATTCTGATTCTGGTGCTGCTTCCAGACAGGCTATTGCTAACAGACGCGTGTAACTCATCTCACCTCTGAAACTTCAGTTGCATCATTACGCTTCACAAAGTCATTTGGTCAGATCAGTGCATTTCAAACGAGTCTGTAGATATCTAATGATAGCCTTTGAAGAAAGTGTTGTGTAATATCCAAATTAATATGCAGCCCGGTTAACTGAACTTTGGCAACAGTTGTTTCAGGGATGTGAGAGGCGGATATGACTTGTGAAATTTTTATTCAGAAAGCATTCTGAAGTGTACATCAGTCATTCATTTATTCATGCTTTCTCACACACACAGTCCACTACAGCTCACAACCATTGGCCACCAATACTGAATGTGATTTAAATTCCCAAATGGTTTACCTGACTTGTGTTCCACATTCGAGCTGTTATTGGAGTGGGGCAGTAATGCATCACTGGGAACCAATGATATGTCGACAGAGAGCACTGGAGTGTGTTAACGTCAAACCGAAACCACCCACACTGACCGACCCTAGACGAAACACAACAGAAAGTCGGGGAAACAAACTGTGGTCCAGCAGGGATATAATGTGTTCTTGTTGTTCTTTTATCTCCCCTTCAGGAGGATCCAGTGTTCTCTTTGATATTCGTCCCACATGTTCTTCAGATGAGCACAAGAGTGGAGTGGAGTGTGTTTGAGAACCCTCTGTGATTGTCTGTTCTGCTTTGTCTGACCCACAATCCCCCGTGTGAACACGCGGACACACACACTCTCTCTCGTTTTTCTGTCTCTCTCTCTCTCTCTCTCTCTCAATTGATTGCTGTAATCAAACAGTAGGCTGTAGCCAGGTCGTATGAGAGTGCCGTGCTATTTTCCACTTCTCCAACCCATGCTGGGTGGAATACTCCCATTTTCTACACAACCAGGTCACAATGTGAATGAGGTCACAGGTAAAAGGGGAAACAAAAGGCAAACACAAAAGCATCATGTGGAAAAACAACACAGTTCCCTGTCGTAAAAGAGTAGGACAGATGTGTTTATGTGGGTGGCAGAGAAAATAACACAGAGGAAATAAAAGGTAAACTGTGAAAATGATTAGTCCTTGCTGTGTGTTTATATGTTTCCATTTTCCATCACATAATGCGATGTTTTTTCTTCTTTGAAAGAGACAAAATATTCGTTCCTGGCATGAGGAGAGACAAGTGACAGGAAGTGCACGCAGGTTAATCGGCTGGCAGAGACACAAGCTGGCAGACAGGCAGAAGATAGGAAGTCAGAGCAGACAAGGCGCTTCACGGCAGAGACAGACAAAGGCCGCATTCAGCCTGCAGACCTTCAGGCTCAGGTTTGACTCAAGCTCATGGCTGATGCTTTTGGAAGACTGTTTATGCCTGGCCTATGATGCAACCCATATTTAATGCGAAGAGGCAAGTAAACAAGACGTGAGTCAAAATAACAAAACTTCACACGTCAGTTGTTGTACTCTTTTCACTTGATGGTGTGTGCTATGAGTGAGTTTCCTATCCACTTCAATTCTAGGAAAAAAAACATCTAGATAATGAAAAAAAAGAAACCTTGGCTAGGGTGGGAAAGTTGGCGTATCAATAAAAGGAAGCCTAAAGAAAAGAAAATAGCAGCAGATGGCAACCCCACGTTACATACAGAGAGAGGTAACAAACTGCAGTAATTAATAAAAGGTAACAGATGGGAAGCGCCAATGACATGCCATGATCTGCTGTATATAGAGTTACAAAATAATAACATGTACAGGTTTTTGTTTTCTAATCTTGTGGTTACGTCTTGTGGTGCCTTCTTCTGATTGCTGGAGCAAGCACACGTTGACTTGCAATGTCTTTTGGGAACTATTGTCAAAAGAATTTTCTCTCTCTTTTCTTTCTTCTTTTTCTTTTGAGTACTTTATTTGCTCTTTTTTCTTCTTTTTTTGGACAATGGGGCTGCAAACAAGCTGAAAACACAACATCTGATATATTATCACTTCATAAAGTTGTTATGGCGACCTTGTTAGCAAACAGTTTACTGACACGTCCAGCAGACACTAACATTAACATTCATCTGTTCTGTTTTGTTTCTCACCAACTCCTGAAAGAATAATCCAGCTCTTCAGCTAGTCGCTAACGTTGTCTGTCTGTCGGTTGGTGCTGGGCAGGTAGCCTACAGTGGGTTTATCAGAGCTCATTTTTTCCTGAAAACAGCTGCCTGCTTCAGCAGGAAAAAAAAGGTTAATGAGGGCGAAAACAAGCAGAATGAAAACAATGAGCGAAAAGAGGCCAGAAAGCTCCGAGTTAGGTGATAATTCTCTGTGGGTTCATCACTATAAGCAACACGTTTCACATTACATGTAGCCATTTGACCCAGTTGGTTAATTATTACCAAATTACCAAAGGATACAAGCTGATTAGTAAAGCTTTAAGAAGAACTGACAAATTCTTATTTGAGTGTTTCAATACAACTTAAATAAGTTGTCTAAAAATGTCTCATATGGTATCTCCGTATGGTATTATACTGTATATCACATACTGTATTTGAAATGATACATCTTAGAGAATAAATACATTGGAGCACTTTCAGCTGCACTATTAATGTAGCCAAACAGACAGGCTAATAGATAAATAAGGAAATGCAGACAGACAGCCAGGAAGAAAGAGAGACGGGTGAGACATGATTCTTTTTAGTTCAGGCAGACGACTGCATACACTGAAGTCATATGGAACTGAATTCTCTATTTCACTAAAGGAGAACCATGCTACTTTTTATATGTGTGTATCTGTGTGAATCTTTTTCGATTTTGTGTCCGCTGGCTAGCGTCTTTCCCCTGTGTCCTTCACACAAAGTAGTGGTTGTTTGATCTTGTGAAATGATTATAGGAATCTGCGCGTTTGTGAGCATGTTGATGTGTGCAAACAAGGACAGAGAGAGCAGCAGCAGAGTTGAAGGGAGAAGCAGCGCAAGAGAGTGCGATCGAGGCGCATAACAGTCAGAAAACAAAGAAATGAGACTGCACAAGACCCCATAAGGACACGACGAGAGATGAGCCAGTGAGAGATAATAAAGGAAGAAAAGAGCGATGAGAGAGAGCAGAGACAAAAAGTATGAGTCAGAGCAGAACTGAGAAAACAAGAAAGAAAGAGGGAGATGGAGGAGTGAGAGGGACACAGACGTGTGTGCAAGGGTGTGCGGGAGTGTGTGTGAGACTGAGTGGAGGCAAGATTAGGGAGGCAATATCAGACTGTCCATCAATGTCACAGCGCTTGTGTCCTCTGTAAGCCATTTCATCCATCAGCCTGGAAGTCCCGGCTGTGTGCAGACGGCAGTCCCTGCCTGTTTACCTATTCTACACCGTGACACTCAAATCCCTTTCTCTAATACCTGGTCTAGATTAGGGCTTTCTGGAATCATGCTACCGATGCTATTACTGATAAAGCGTTGAAAACGCTCCCAAAATCCAAAATTTGAATATTTCGGAATATGGGAAAGTAATGTTGTAGGAAAGAGCTTGGAGCTACTTCTTCACAAACAGTTTATCCATCCACCCAGTACCTCTGTGCAGCATTTCAAGCTATAACGCAGGTTCAGATAGGGTTGGTGGGCACAGGCTTTGGATTTTAGTCTCTGTGGGGGCACAATGGTACCAAACCTGGCAACCTCACTTTCAAGACAAGACAAGTCACTGCGCCTGGCTGTTGTCTGCCAAGAAATAACTCCCCTTAAAACCGTACATTGTCATTTTGACTTTTCTCTTTCTGTTCAAGTTGGACAAAAAAGATACAACATTGATTAGAGAGTTTTAGATGTGTTGGTAGTCTTTTTTTTTACTTTGTACAGAGCCGGGCTAGCTCCCCCTGCTTTCAGTCTTTATGCTAAGCTAAGCTCAACACGCCCTGACTCCAGCTCTGTACTTACCGCACATAAATACTTTAAGCCCGACATCGATCTCATCTCACTCAGAAAAACAACAAAGATGCATGTTTGCCTAAATATAAAAAGTATTCCCTTGAAGTAAAATGTATTGCATGATAAACACCTTTAGATCTATCATCTCATTTTTGTGGGAATCCTAAAAAGAATAAAGATAATAGAAAATAGAATTCAGACAATAAAATATAAAATCTGGAGTGGATAATGTGCGACATACAATGTTTAAAGCAGAATGTACAGTGTACATGTCAACTCACCACCCAGCTCAACATTTATCCTCTTTTAAATTTTGACAAGGTGATTAGAGCTCAATTAACACAAGCTTTAATGACTGAACATCACATACTGTCAGCATGTTCTTAACACTGATGTTAATAAAAAATCTGAAGGGCTTCTGCTGCAAAAATCCCCTGTGTACCGCTGTCCAAAAGTGACATTGCTTTGAAAACTGAGTAAGGGCTTTTGTAGGTTACAAGTGCTACAGAGTGAGTCTGGGCTGATCCAGCTGCTGTGATTAACCCCCCATCCTCCCCCCTTCATACAGAAGTACTGGCTCAGTATCAGTAGGATGATATCTGTTTCCGTGCTCAATATGTAAATATCTTCTGCTCTGGCAGACAAGTTTTGACAGAGAGCCTGTCGAGCACAAGGCGAGACTACCTAAGGGGCCCTTCGGGGCCGTTTTGTACGCTGTATTTTAATTGGTCTGGAGAACAGTAAGAGCTTTTCAGGAATATTCACAGATTACCAGGCTGAAACTCAGAAAATGTCCTAATTAAAAGACAACATGCAAGCAGGAGTTTCAGCAGCCTGTTCCAAATAAAGAGTGACTATTCTTAGCTTGCAGAGATATTACACAAGGTTTAAATGTAATTCTGGTAGTAAGAAAAGGGCAAAACCCATAACATTGGATACATCTGCTTATTTTACAGTCCTCATTGCGTTCCGTCAAGATCTCTCTGTTTATTTACTGTTTTGAAAGCAGGGAGCCATGTACATTTTTTCACCTCTGGCTGTTTGTTTTCTCAGCATATGGAGTACAATCTGTAATGAAGGATTGGTGCTGTTTCATGCCAGGAGATTGATTGACAAAATCTCATGTTAAGTAAATAGGAAGTGGAAAAACTAAATTGTGTTTCTTATTCAAAGGAGCAACAGCTCCGGCTTTTCCACCTCTATTTACTTTCGTGTTATTTCTGGCATTTAAATTATGTTTTTAGGATTTAATTTAAACAAAAGGTAAGCCAATGGGTATATTATATTATATATTATATTTTCTCTCAATAGTTACAGACCATAAACTTATGTCAAATCCATTGACAATGACAGATACTGACCATAGGATAAAAGCATTTTTATAAACTTTATGAATTTCTCCCCCACTCTCGTCCATCATCTGTTTTTTTGTTTGTTTGTTTACTGGTATTTGGTCGACCATGACAGAGCTTTATGAAGTTCTGCCCTGTGCTAGAAATCACTGATTGTCACCATTTTCTGGCTCCGCTTAGGAGAATAATCTGGTGGGACCGCTCACTGCAGGCTTCAAATAAGATTTTCAACCCTACATAATTCTCCCCAGGGAATTTATTCATTTTCTGCTCTGTATGCATGCACATATTCGAGAAGCTCAGACGTGACAATGGTCCAAGAACCGCAGTCTATTCACACAGCTTGGAATGAAGGTGCCTTTATTCAAATGGTGCGTGTAAAGTGCCGCATTGCAAAGACAGACAAATGTTTACCCACAGCGATGGTCCTACTCTGAGAGTGTTTTTATTTGCCTCTAAATGAATGCTGCAAAACTGTTTGATGATGGCGATGATGCTGCTGCTGATGATGATACTCGTTTGCTTATTATACACCGAAAAGAAGGATGAGCAGAAAGTGGGGATGATGAGCAACTCTGAAACCAGCACAGACTTTTTTTTTTGTCAGTTTGTCTCTCTCTCCATCTCTGGTGGCTAAAAAATTAATAGAACCATCCTCATTTTGCTAAGTAGGCATGTGCTATCTGACCCCTCTCTTAGCCAATCGCCTCTTCTCTCTTTTTCCTCCAGCCTGATGTTCCCTCCATTTACATCTGTCATCAAAGTCCATTAAAGGACTGTTCATCAAACAGGCCGCACTATGTCATGTAGTGACACACAGTGAATAATGCATAATGTGAGACCGGTGGGGGCTGGTGGGGGTAAATTAGTGGCACTGATTGAGAACCAGGTTTCCATTGATTACCTCTAAGCTGATGGGGCATGGAAAGACATTTTCAAACCATGCTTGCCATTTCATACAGAGTGTGTATGAAATATGGAAAGAAGATGAAAAGTAGAACAATGGGGCAGTAATAAAGACAAATTAAAGGAGTGTTCATTTCACTGCCATGCTGAGATTGAATGGCTGTTGCCTTGGATACCGTGAATTTAAACAGAGAGGGTGATAGAGAGAGCAAAATGGGCAGAGACTGAGAAATAGGCAGAGAGAAATAGAGAAAGAGAGAGAAACAGCGGGACACATCGTTTAGCATTGTGCCTCTTATCGATCCCAACCTGTCATCGCTCAGGTAATGGCCGAGACTACCTACCAATTAGAAGATTAGGGATGTGGTATATCTCACACGGACAGCTGGATGGCTGGAGAGTGGAGGGGGTAGAGGGAGAGTTGTGTTTGGAATCAAGGCCAGTAAGAGTCCTCGAAATCCAATTCAACACGAAAAGCAACATATGGTTAACAGAGCATAACGGTAAAAGAGAAAGACGGGAGTGATTCAGAGAGATTTTCATTCCCTGTGTTGTCCTGCTGAGTCACAAGTATAGCTAAAGGGAGCTGACATCTGGCACATGAAATCCTTCAAGCGCACATGCAAACACAGTCACCAACACCTGCCTCCTGCAATCAACATTCACACTGCAATTTTTTGATGAGCCTTAGCAAGCCTCAACTTCCTCTGTTACACAAATAGAAAGCTGAAATGTAAGGATAGTTTTTCATCAGTAAATCCACAAGTGATGCAGAAAAAGGTTGAAACAGACTGAAACTCAGTAAAGATAAAAAACACCAATAATCCAGAATACCTTTATAATGATGTTATGACTGTCACAGTACATAGAAATTTGAATGCAGACACGTGGCACTGACAACCTAATTTAAGTACTGAACTGTGTTAATCCAAAAAAGTAAGAAAATCACAGGTGTTACTCATAACATTAATGATGGCTTTATTCAATTCAAGTGTTCCAGTAAGCCATGGCTCTGGTACTCAAGTTTCCATACAAATATAACACAAATTTTAACCAAATTTACGGAATATGGGGAAAAGAAAATTAATGCATACTGTTAAACAAATATTAGGAGTTTGGCGCACTGAGATAAACACTTGATGGTGCTTCTCCAGTCGTGTGACATTAAACCATTGCAGAAGAAGAGAAATGGTCAAACCTCATACCAACAAAAACGATGTGGAAATGTGATTGAAATATGGGTATGTTTGTTTCATGTATTAATTTGAGGAACATTACATTCTCCTTATCGTTCCACGCCACTTCAGTTGACGTTTAAGTCACATGCTATTGATGCAGGAACTTTTCTACCTCTGCTAAGAGTTTTGTGATATTTTGACCTATTTCCACTCCACTTTTTTATGGAATGCAGATAAAAACAGGTGGATGGAAACACCCTTAGTGTGACAGCGAGCCAGCGTGTGCAGTGTGGGACCTTGAAATTGAAGCAGCTAAATGGAATTCAGCCAGTCGTTGTTGTTATTATTCACACCTGTGCTTTTCCTACTGTGACATGTCGAAATGTCTTCTGTGAAAAAGGTCTATATTTCACCCATGTCGCATGTTATGCAAAGTATATTTAGTGAAGACATCTAAATTGCATCTAAACAGCACAGAAAAACTGTTTCTCTTATCTGCCTCCCTAAGTGGTATGTTGTTGCTGCCATGGGTCGTCTGATATACTGTGAATGCTTTTACTCCTGGTGGGGAGGAGAGGAACACAGACCTTCCTCCTGTGCTCTGTGCTCATTACAGGACAATTTCTATATGTTATTGAATAGTAGGAGTTTACCTGAGGGAAACTGACAAAAAAAAGCCTAACTGTATATATACTGTATCTGTATGCCAGAAATAACTGGCTGTATGTATATATATATATATATATATATATATATATATATATATATGTGTGTATATATATATGTATACAGCCAGTTATTTCTGGCATGCAAATGTACGTATATATATATGTATGTATATATATATACATACATTTGCATGTAATGCTAATGTGTTTGCATACAGTACATGTTTGTGTCTTTTTACACTGCAGATCTGATTGGATGCCACATGGCTGGAAGCTACATGGGCAGCTTTGATGCATAAAATACCTCTGTACNTTTTTCTCATTTGCAGATGCCTAGGTAAAATATTCTTGACAGTCAGTTTGCCCGTAGAGTGTGGCTAGATAGATCAACGAATAGACTGAAGATAAACAGTATAAAACTCATCATCTTCAGCCATTAACTTACAAAAAAACATGAGGTTAAATTGTCACATTATTATCACATGCATTTTAAAGTAAATATTTAGCCACAGTGGAAAAACATCCTTTAAGAGTTTTTGGACAGNTCAACAATCAATTATCAATTAATCATTAATAATTAATAGGATACAAAACGCACGTCTTTTTCTCAGTTTAAGTGTTATTTAAACAATTCAAGCGGCGCATTAGTTATGTTAAACATTAATTCATGAAGCACAAACAATTTAAAC
>NTHP01000089.1:735943-808540 GCA_003416845.1 Oplegnathus fasciatus | reverse complement strand
AACAGAATAATAAAACAATAAGGCTCTCACTCGAAACGGCTGCTCTTGTCCGCCTGTCCTTATTCAACAAATGGCACAGCCAAACAAAACAATGTCAAATGGGCCACAATTACTGCAATTTCTAGACTAACAAAGCAGACCAAACCAAACCAAACCCATTTTTTAAATAAATATAAAGTACTGTATAAAAGGAAAATATAAAACCTCTCCACAATAAACGTAATTAACCTACTGGTTAATACATTTTTAATCGGTTAAATTCTTAACAGCAATTAATCGATTAATGATTAATCATTAACATCCCTACATGTAACCATTTTAAACAATCAATATTTGACATTCAAACTTCTAAAATAAAGACAATACAATGAGTAAAATGTCTTCAAACGCATTTCATCCATGGTGAGTGTTTCAATTTACAATATATTAAATAGAATTACACATGACATTTCCACAGTATCTGTCTTTTAGCTAGTATCTGAAAGTGAAGAGTGACAGGGATTATATGTGAGGGAGAGCAGATGATTATGTGGGTTGGATTTAATCTTTGACACAGTGAGCAAATGGTACTGTACACTCATGCTTCCGCTTGATCAGCCAAAAGAACTCCATGTCATATATAAGAAAGTTGAGTACTTTTCCACAGTATAAAGGAAAGCAGGTCTTTGCTTACTTAGTTGACTTCCTCACCAGCTGTGAGTCTTGGATATGTGGTCATTTGTCTTTTTTTTTTTGAGTCACCATTGCCAACACCTCTCTAGGAAAATGGTTACTTTAACTGCATCATTAATAAGTGGAGTGTCCTGTCTCTGTGTGTATGGGTGCCTGCCTATTAAAAAAGCATAAATCACTCATTGTGATAGGTGTATGAGGTAGAAACTGAGAGACACCATATGGAGCTCTGTCAGTGAGCTGTAGAAGAGCTAAATGTAGGGTGTCGGAACACAACCTGCTCCCAGTATATGCGCGCACAAACACAAACACACACACGCACATTGAGATGTACACACTCATGCTCACCAGCTGCGCGAAAAGACGAGAGGCTTAATGACACTTCGCGTGAGATCAACTCTGGAGACGCTCTAAAAGTCACAATGAGCCAAAGCTGTTGTAGCTAATGACCCAACACACACGTGCACACACCGACACACACATGTATACACATGCACACCCATGAACACACTTCAAAACACATGAAATTAATTAACTAAACTGACAAAATAACAGCATTGCAACAAACAAACACTGGGGCTTCAATTAGCTCCTTTGGCAGTAAAGAAATTTCAATTGACAACATCAATTTCTTTCCTTTTCATCTGTCTAAACTTGTTCCTGCCATTTGCATGGCACTTGGTGTACACAGCAGTCCTGACACATCACTTTACTGCCAATTACTTTTACACTCTGTCATGCTCTAAGGCTCTCTCTCGCCCCCTGCTATGGGTCTGCGTGTGTGAATGTGTGTGGGCAAGAGAGAGATAAACGGCATGCTTGTGTGTTCACATGCACACGTGTGTAAGAACATGTGTGTCTGTGTGTGTGGTAGCTGTGCCCCACTTCCTCCATCTACCCATCATGCACAGTCCCTAATGAGGCCCCTGGGAAGCTGTCCAGAGCTTGTGGTTCTCCAAAACCGCTCCTGTTCCAACTCTATTTCAAAGCTGTTGTCTTCAAGGCTGCGCAGCCTTTGAACTGCCATGGTTGGTAACCAGCTTTGTCATTGTCCTTGCTGACATTAACACCATCAGATTTGGCCTATATACTCTAATGACGTTTGAAATAATGTTGTACGCCCATTTGTTCACAATGTGCACAAACTGAGAGACTGCCCAGACAGGCAAGCTAACGCTCACACACAAACTGCTTACAGCCACTCGCATGATGTGGATTTTGTTTGCCCAAGCTGTTTCTTTTTCATTTTCCCCTCATTTCTCCCCTGTTTGTCTGTCATTATGAGCGACGCTAGAGGAGAATCAGTGGTGACTTTAAACAGAGCGACCACACGGAGAGAAAAATAATGTCTTTAGTTTTACCAAAATGCCTGCAAATGGGCAACACAATGGATGAGTGGTGGGGCAGCAGAAAGAAAAAGCTGCAAAATAAATGAGAAAATGACGGATAAAGAGGCTGCAAAATGTGCTGGCTGTAGAGAGACTCAGAGAGAGAGAGCATCAACATGTAGAGATTTACAGTAGGTAATGTTAAAGAATGTCACCTCCCCTCAGGGTATATCATATTCCTTTTGGTTCACCGACCATGCTTTTTCTTGCACACCCTGTCCTGTGCTGTTTTCTTTAAATCCTCCCTGCTGGGAATACTCCAGGTAAAATGGGACAACTGCGATGAGCCATTTACAGATGATGCTCCAGACTGAGGCACTTAACATAGAGTAGATGCTTGGAGTGGAGTGTAAAGAGGGAAAAGCAGTTCTCGGGTTCACGTAGTGTTTTGTTTTCGCTGAGTTCATGGGGATGAGATGTTAAACTCTCATAAGCATGCACTCTCACAGCCACCTGCACAGAGAGAAAGCATAAAAGAGAGAGATTCACAACACCAAAAGATGGTGTGGTGGTAAAACCCTGCCTAAATGCTTAAATTGAAAATTATCCTTGCTGGCCTCAGACCAAATCTCTCCAGAGCTCGTTGCATCTGTTTCCTCTCTCAGCTTTTCCTCTCAACAAAGAAAAACAATTCTGGGCCATGTGGCTGTCCGCTTAAAAAAAGTAAAACAGATCGAGTAAAAAAGAGAGCGTGATGGAATCAGAGATAAAGAGGCCAAGTACAGAGAGTCCTGCCAGGACGTGAGAGGATTTAACACCACGATAAGGTTGTATCGATCAGACGCCTTTCAGTCTGTATACCTTTCAGAGCCAACAACAGCCTTTCTTAATCTTTTGATTCCTCTACTTTTCAGTCAATCCTTTCATCACTCCAACCATCCACCCTGGACATACGCATTGATTCTGTCTAAATCCAGAATAGCTCATGTTTGTTTTAAACTCTTATTTGGTCTTTGAATTTTGTGACTCAGAGGTGTGGTGCAAGTGTCTTCGCAGTTTTGCTCTCTGAACCGATTATTTTCTGTATCTGTAATATTTCAGATGTCAGCCTAGATTGTTCCTGACAGTCCACCACTCCTCACAGTCGCCTCACTCATTGTACACGCAGGCACCCAGGCCACAAAATGGACAACACATTCGCTGCCCAAGCACTTGAGATGTCTGGCTGCAGACTCCTCATGGGAAATCAGTGCCAATCCCATGAATTGTTAAATTCAAGTGGTCACATGGGGGAGTGGTTGACTGTTCATGAACTCCTGTAGCGCTGTATCCACTGAAAAGCAGCATAGCAATAGTACATACACAACATGCCTTTCACTGACGTGTGCACATGCGACAAAGATGCCATTGGCAGCACAGAAAAAGGTTTTCAGAGAGATGCAAGTTAAAACGCTTTTGACCAATTAGATTGCTTGGATGAAACCAAGCATTAACAAACCATTATACTTTATCATTATCCATTATTTCAATAAGTAAATACACACTTTTCAGGTGTGTAACTGATCATACTGAGTCATAAGTTGTGGTGAAAATGCTTTGCTGCACATGGAAAAAAACCAAAACATTTCTGTGCGAGCTATTACACCAAGTGACCACTTCATTCCACCTCCTTGTAGTGACAAACAGCTCAGTTGTACAGTGTTCAGAGTTTCAGATACATTACAACGGACAAGATGTGTGACTTAATTAACTGAGCATGGTGCCATCATTACCGCTCAGAAACAGCCAGCCTCCTGGGATTTTCCTGCACCACAGTGTCTCTAGCCTCCTGAGAATGACAATAAACAAAAACATCAGCAGTCGGTGGCAGTCCTGCAGATGAAAACGTCTAAAGAATGAGAAATGTGAGAAGTGGAAGCCGTGATTCTTGTTGAACATGCACACTGTTGAATCCAAGCCTAAAAAAAATCTGGAGTGCTTGCAGGCAATAGAGGGTCCTATCTGCTACTAAGTAGGTGTAACTGATACATGGGCCACAGAGGCAGGAGGAGGCATGAATGTTTTATAAGTTGAGGTGGGTTGGTGCTGTATGTAGCTGAAGTCTTGCATCACATGCGCAGACTATATTACATACTGGTTCATGGGTCTAAGGGGCAGGCCAAGGCTGACACTCATTATTATGGACACCCAACAAGGCTGTCACCTCCCTTCTGTTGCATCCAGCATCACAGCAAAAATGCTACTGATGCGCCATCATCTGTTTTCATCAAGGGTAGAGCTAGAAAGGACAGCTCGAGTGGTCAAAGAAAGAGAACAAGCGACTGTGAAAGAATGAAAGATGTTGCGAAAAAGAACTAAAAAGTGAGACTAGACTGAAGAAAGAAAAAGAGACAGAGAGAGAAAAGTCTGTAAACGCACTCCATTATGCTGGCAGAAAGGGGTAAGAGGGGTCAGATGACAGATTGGGGAGACAAAGAGTGAAGATTGATTGAGAACAGATGAAACAAGTGAATGGAAACTGAGCAAAAATGAGACTGATAGTGACCAGAGGGAAAACGAAAAGAAGGGAAAATGAGAGATAGTGAGGCTCGATGTTGCTAATGATGAAAATAATTAATAAAGTAATCTTTTAAAAGATGAAAAATGGATGACTATACTTGCAAATGAGGATAATAGTGGAATTAAAAAGAAATGAAGCGCCATTTAACCTCAGATTCCAGAGTCATCCAGATATAACTGCAACCAGAGTCACAGCATAGTGTCAGGATTACTACAGTCATGAGGAAACATTCAGTAATCTGTAAGCAATTACATTTTGAAAGTAACCTTCCCAACCTTGTGTGTGTGTGCGTGCGTGCGTGTGTGTAACAAATGGATAATGAGTGAACGTGTGTGACAGAGGGACAGAGATAGTGGCTGGTGAGCGCTCTGCTGGGCAGCGATAATGCTCGTGCAATTGTTTGCCGATTACAGCCTGTTTGTTGGTGTTGACATCATAGATAATTCATCACTGGACACCGTGCCAGAGCATTTCTGTTTGTCAGGAGCAATATGCAGCGAGCACTTTTACTACCACAAACGTAAACGTACTGTGCACATAACTGTTGTGTGTACACATGTCTTCACACATTGTTCACAAATGTTCACAGCGTGTAAGCTCTTAAACTTCATTGTTTCGTCTTTTGATTTTTAACACAACATCCAACCACAGAAATATTTTCAGGGGACATTAGTCCCCTGAAAAATAATAATGTTTTTTTTCTATGAAATAATGTTATGTTTTATTTCAAATCATACCGATACTTATTCTAAAGTGTTGTAAATTTGGCTAAATCGGCCTTTCAGAAGTTGCACACCTTCCACCCCTCAACTGTAGAGTTTAGTTGTTTTATTTATTGTTAACGCAGCACTCTACTGACCACTCTGTGTGGTCTGCATTTCCTCCCACGGCTGGCTGCACGGTGCCAACATTTTGTGCTGCTTCAGGCTGCCCGCTCGGTTGCTTTCAGATTAAAAAGCACTCTTTATTTTTCTCACTGTAAAGAATCACCTGGTCATAGGCTCCCATTAATCAACCATGTTAGCCCACGGGGGACATACATAGTCACATTCACACGTGAATATTAGAAATCAGTACAAATGAACTGGCCAAAAAAAATATCATACATGAAATCTGCAGGTAAGCTGCTGCTGTTATTACTGCAATTTATAGATTTTTCTCCCCTCCATTTTTTACCTGCATTTTGTGAATTCGGAGGGACATTTTTACCCTTTGCATCAGTGTTGTGTTGATATTTACTATTTTTGCACATTTTAAGTAACATTGATGTTTGCTGTCCCAGTTAATAGACATACAAATGCGCTATATATATAGAAGAATCAATATGAAAGAAGAGATGGATAGATGGGTGAATAATCAATGGATGGGTCAAAGGTAAAGTAGTAATGGAGAAGATGGTAGATGTGGATCTGTGGACTGATGGATGGCTGTGAATAGAATGTGACCTGGAGATTATATAACAGACCCCAAATTGCAAAAAAACTAACAATATAATACTGTTGACAATCAATAGATATTTTCCATATGGCTGGCTCACGCAATAACAATGTGTTATCATGCAGTAATAACATGTACGTCAAAGTCTTACTGGCTGTGACATCCCTTCGTGTAACCTTTATGTATTCTGAATGACCAAAAAAGGAGAATGTATGAAGCTACTGACTCATCTCTGCAACTTATTTCTGCTTTGAATTTTTCTTCTGTAACATTCATTAATATAAGCAGGCTAATCAAAAGAAAAGGCATAAATATAAACAGTAACAGCGTGAGCACTGATGGCCTGGCATTCAGTGTGAGCTGCAAGAGACAGACCAGAGCTGGTGGTTTCTCAGAGAAGGACCATTAATTTGCATCGTGATGAATGTTAGTCTGGTGGTTTGAAAGTGATAATTTGCACAAGTATTATTAATGAATGTTAGCAGAGGCTGGTGCCTGTCAAAAAAAAAAAAAACCCTCTAAAATTTGAACTTTTTGAACATTTGGAGAGGAGGCTTGATTAGTAATCAGAAGGATTGGCCTTCAAGAGGAAAGTTTCACTGCGCCTGCATCAGCACGGCTACTCTGAAGTGGTTCAAATTAAGCAAGTCCCGATTGTTACAATTAGTTTCAGTGCATGTGAGGACAGGGCACTGAGGGTCTATGTTGGACATTAATTGGTAATTTTTCTTCATGTCCAAACTACAGTATCTAGAACTTCCCACAATGCATGAAAAATACCAACTCTTTTTCTATATCTATTTTTGCATCGTTCTGTTCTCTACCTCCTCTACTACTACTAATAGTTTCTTGTACACATTCAACTTGAAATGAGAATAAAAGCGAGTGCCAGTGGTATCACATTTGTTCTCGGAAGTTGTGCCAATTTGCCAAAGTACCTCTTGTAATCTCAGAGGAAAAAGCCTGCCAGTGTGCTTCTGTAACATATGGTGAATTATACATGCATTGGCGTGGGTTATATACATTTTTAGACAACTGTTTTAGATTACTGTGGCTTTATAAGAGACACGTTCAGATTTACAGTGCAGACTCTACGGGAGGAAGAGTGCAGGAAATCAATAGACAGAAACGATGAGGGATAGAAAGACGGTAAGAGGGAAAGAAATGTGCTGCTGGAAATGAAAACTCCTGTCACCGCGTAGTGTCACTCTCTGAAGCGACAATGTAACACCTGCTTGTAGGGAAGAGAGGCATTTTCTCTCGGCAGACACACAC
Source organism: Oplegnathus fasciatus (assembly GCA_003416845.1). Classification (NCBI taxonomy): domain Eukaryota; kingdom Metazoa; phylum Chordata; class Actinopteri; order Centrarchiformes; family Oplegnathidae; genus Oplegnathus; species Oplegnathus fasciatus. The sequence continues at coordinate 801,268 of NTHP01000089.1, read as the reverse complement.
AACAAAACAAGCGTGAGTGCAGAAACACACTCACCGAGGCATACGTTCTTTAAATACAGGGGTGAGAAAATGCTGGCATAAAAGAAGTGGTTGGTTTAAGAAGCTGAACAGTCAAACACATCATTTCACACTGCCTTGCGAGGGACTAATTATGCTGCATCAAGAGAAAGACAGGGAGAAGAAGAGAGAGAGGGAAGGGGGGAGGGATAAGAAATGCTTCATTCTTGTTATCTATTATGCCAACCTTGCAAATATAGCTCGAACCAACAATCTGCTTAGGAATACACTCCTCTTGCATTCTCAATATGCTGAATTTTCATCTGACAGCTGACATCTTTCTCCAGAACTCATTCCCAGGGCTAGGGACAGTGAAATCAATATCTGACCAACCGAGCTTCTTCCCACAGCTAAAAAGCAGACAGCTGAGATGTAAAGCAGGCTCCTGCAGGTTCACACTCCTGACTTGACTAAGTGTCCTTGGGCAAGACGCTGAATCACTGCCAACTTTAGTTTCTGTTATTTTGACCTCTAAATGGAGGAGAGCATTTGAAAAAGAAAACACAACACATTATCACATTTTTGTTACTTTTAACATTTGATGACATCAGGTTGTGCCTTAGCGCTGGGAGCTGCTCTGCTAACAATGAAAAGAAGACTTTACGGACCGAAAGAGCATTTGTCTGAGCTTTTGAACTAAAATTAATCCATTTTATTGCAGTGATATCAGCCCTGAACCAGAAAATAGACTCATATGCCCAGAAAATCACACAGGGTACAGCCTGCGTCTCATTTTCCCTCTTTTCTGATTGATTCTCTATGGTGCTACATATCAGTCTGATGCTCAGGGGAGGAACAAACTCTTTCTTTCTGTCTCTCACTTTGTTTTTGTTAGGGTAGCCTGAACACTCAGCCATGTAAACTCAACTTTCCTTGGGATTGTAGTAATAGCATATGAGGGCTGAGTTCCATTAGTAATTCAGTTTTAAATTGTAGCATGGTAATCAATCAAAGCCAGTAGTCTTCTGATTATGAAATACAGTAGAAACTGTACGATTTGAGGCTTATGCAGTATAGACACTGAGGCTTATTCAGAAAAGCTTGTGGTTTATATTTTATCCTTGTGGTATTATGTTGTTATGGCACCCTTTTACAAAGGCCTTATGTACTATTGTCTGATCCATCCAGCTCTGGACAGGTGACTATTTGTATGGACAAACACAGACATTTGGGATAGCTGGCAGGTAGGCACAGACATTAAGGCTAACATTTTGGGTCTCTTGTGTTATATTCCAGTGCCCAATAAAGGTTAAAGTTAGGCCAGAGTCATAGATGTTTAGAGAGGGAAATAAATATATTTACAAAATCCTTGTTGTTTAATTTCATAAATCCACTGCGAGGACAGTGTGACACCATGATCTTAAATATTTTTTCCGTTTTAATTCTACTAATCGGTGGTACCAGTGTTACAAACCTCCAGAACACACACAAAGAAAGAAACATATGTAATAACCTTGAAAAAAGGTAGGAAAAGTGTTGAAAGTGCAAATGTTAATACTGCAGCAGCTTTTACTTTCTTTGCCTGTAGGTGGCGACATCGACATGTCTGCATCTGCTGGCCTAACCTGCTGCTGGTACCTGCCTGTCCTTGATGTGGGGCAGGTTGGCATGTGTTGAAATGATCTCGCAATGAGTGAACAGCCCCCTCATGTTGAGACTCTGCAGCCTGCATTACATAAATGAGTGAGTTTCTGGAGGATTTATGCAAAATGCTGAAGCTGAGTAATTGAATAGAAGTAGCTGAGAAGAGGCAGGTTGAGAGGAGGCGGATACACAAGAAAAGTTAATTGCAACACTTGCAAAATAAGCTTTGATGGTATGTAACAAGTGTCTGAGTGCATAGAGTTCCTTCATTATTTCGCTTAAATCAGATGATAATCACTGTCAAAAGAAATGCTGAAATGACTTGATTTAAATTATTTCATATCAGCAAGCTTATGTTGATGTTTCCTTTTTCATTTAGAGCTGTGTTTTCTGGCCATATTGTTAGATCTCCCAGCTAATTTGCATTAGTTCCAGAGATTATTAATGATCAGTTGTGTTCTCTGTTCAGTACAAATTCAACTATAACACTGCATTGAACTGCTGCATTTGAAGGGTGACTAATGGAGAGAGAGAAAGCAGAAGAAGATGGGAAAGACTGAGGAGGAGACAGGAAGGTGGGAAGAGAAGGGGTGGGGAGTGAGAGACAGCGGCAGAAAGAGGCAGACGGCAGAGTTGAGGTGGAACTCTGACAGAGAGGGAGTGATAGATAGAAGAGGTTTATTTGCTTTTGTTGTGCCAACATCATTTATCTCCGGTGAACAGCCTCCCAGTGCTGAGAAGCTGTATGACAGAAATCAATCAGAGGGCAATCGTCCATACTCTTCCACTGATGCGCAAACCTATCGATACAGGTATTAGGAGAGGAATGGTAAGGGAGAGATGCATGGAGTGAGGAAGAGAGAAAGGTGAAAAGCGCAGACAAAAAAATAAAGAAGGTGCAAGGAAGAAAGAGAGGAGTAGAAGAACGAGAGGAGAAGAGAAGCAAAGAGAAGGGAACTGTTTTCCCCAAAATGAATGTTGTGCATGTGTTTATCTACTCCTTCAAGTGTCAGTCAAAAGTCCTTTCATGTTTCTATGACCACCAAATACTCTAGCAGTTGTAGCTTTTCCCACATTTTGAAACTCTACTCAAGAAGAAAACATAATTACTTATTTTTTCCCAGAATAACCCATAATAATGAGGTAAATATCTGAGTCTGCTTGGACTCACCATGCAATATTTTGGGAAAAAAGAGTTGAATCATGCGGCAGGAATTGTTTAAATACATTTGAAAGAAATTTCATGTGTTTTTTTGGAGCTCTACTCTGTGTCTCATCTAAAATGGGGATGGAAGAAGATAATAGATTTAAAGATGCATTCAGTCATTGATTTGCTAATGTTCTCAGTCAGTGCTTACCTCCAGAGTGTGTACTGATGCTGACAAGCTTCGGTCATAGCAATGGTCATAGCTGAAATGATAGATGAATGATAGATATGGATCGAAAATTAGGTTGGTACTGAATATGTACGTGTGTGTGTCATTTTTCTATTTCATTGTGAGTGTAGTGTGAGTCAGCCAGGTCTTTTTACTGGCCAGAGCTAACACAAGTTGTGAAGGTCCCTGCTGAGATCAATACATCAGAGCCTGGAGCACCTGTCAGGAAGCATTGTGTGTGTGTGTGTGTGTGTGTGTGTGCGCTTAATAGCATGTGACAGTCATTAGACTTCAGTCAGACCTCCTGCCCACCTCCCCTGGAAGAGAAACAACATGAGATCACATGAATCAACTGCTGTACATACAGTATAACGCAACACACACAGACACACACACACACACACAAAGCAAGGGTGTGCGCTGAGTGATGCTGGCCAGAGGCACGGCCGACAGTCTGACACCTCTGATGACATGAATGGGAACCCCACCTGACATCAGCCTCCCTTTCTCTGCCCAACGGCATACAGATAATAGTTCCAAGGCCAATGTCACTTACACACTGAGGGATGACCACAGGCGTGCGCACACACACTCTTGGTGCATACTTCACACACACACACACACACACACACACACACACACACACACACACTGCAACATGTATGATATATGTAGAGGAAAGGAGGCTGCAGTGAAGCACTTAAACTGACCTACATCAGGCTCTCACCTATGGCATTGCATCATCTCACGCATGTTACATGGATGTGCATGTACACATATGCGTTCCCATGTGCACTTACACACACACACCCATACAAACATGCACTCAGCCCTGCAGGAAAGTATGACCTTACTCTCACATGAGAGCACAGGATGCCACATATACTAGGTCTACATATACTGTATATAACATTTACACACATGTACTACTTATGTTACTTAATTTTCAATGTGGGCATAAAAGAAACACAAGTCACAAGCAATTTATAAAAGTAGTCTACATGCTATTCCACAGTTCCAAAGGGAGTATATGTTTTAAAGTGAAATATTTTATGACTGTGTGTGAGACTAAATCACTTGTTAAAACTGAATCTTTGTTTATAGTGTACTAGGGTACTATAGGTTTGCTAAGCAAAAATGCCCCTTTTCCCTGACTCAGATTTACACAGTTAAACACAATCTCGCCCAGGAGCAGCTCAGTACAACCAAAGTCTTTTCTGTTGGTCCCTGGAGCAGTATGGGGATGAAGTGCCTTGCTCAAAACTCTAGGCAAGTGCTCCTAATTCACTTTCTTGCCCAATTTTATCCTGAGGGTCTGGGTTTGAACCAGCTGCCTTTCAACCACAAGCCCACTTCTCTACCTTTAGGCTGCTGTTTTTGCATCAAACAGTGGAGGAGATCTATTGGACTCTGCTCCAACATACAGTATATTGCTATGTACAGTTTAGTTTGTATAGATTACTATGAATTACTAGTTTGTGAGGTTGTTTGATGTCATTCTAAGACATGTTAAGCTGCTGTATTTTTGTTACTGTAGTTTATCAGCACACATGTTGTTTTCTGGCTTGTTGTTATTCATATTCATTTGATAGATTAACCAATATATTATTCATTGAGGTTATTAGCAAGGGGAAGCTGGGCCATTTAGTAGTTGAAAAAAGATGTGACGTCATTGAAATAATAAAAAAACAAGAGTGAGAGTGAGAATTGTCGAGAGTCACGTATGAAGACTTGTCCGGCAATTGTGAATATTTGGGAGAGAAATTCTTTACAGGACCTTATCAGCTGAACTGTTTAAGTTTTTTCCTGTTCTGTCAGTGGACTTCAGTTATATCCTTTCTATCATTTACTAAATAGCTTTTTTTCCCCCTTACAAATCCCTGTGAAAGTGGCACTTTCAGATACCTCAATTACAAATTAAATGAAACTGTAATTTGATAATATATACATTTTAGAAAATTGTCCATCTCCAGTTTTATCCTGTTTTTAGCCTCATGTTGATTGAACAAGCAATAAGTAAGTGACAAGATTTTATCATTTAAATGTTAAAAAGGTGCCTTAAGTTACAAAAAATAACAACATTAGTATTCAGTTAAAATTCAGACATATTCTTGCTACAGCAACTGCACCTCCTCCTCAACTCTGTGATTTATTCTACATCTTTCCAAAAATGCTGACATGCACGTGGGCGTGATTGACAGGAAGTGGGGACGCCCTCTCCCCAAGACATCTCATGACTGCTATGAACAATGAACCCCAGGTTATTTTTTGAATGAGTGGATCATTCAGGAGAGTCGCCTACCTGTCACAGAGGGAAACTGTCAAACTCCTGGCATTTAGAAAGCTAAAATACCTTGCCTATGACAATGACTAGACATGAAATTGGTCCTTTTTTTAATAATCATGTATGCTTTTTTTAATAAAGGAAATTCAGCTTTGTTTGAGTCAGAACACATGCAAGATCTGTAGATACATGCTACCTGTTATGCAGCATGGCCACCAACACATTGTGTCAAACAACTGACTTAAAGACGATACATGGACAAGATATTGCCCCAGTAAGTGGATTTCTCAGGCATAATGCTCAGTTCCTGCAGTTTTAATGACCTCAGGTGCAGATGAACAAGCAAACTTTCAATTAAAAATGTCCACCTAGAGTGATGGATGCAGGCATCCTTTGGGCCACTCAGTAACAAGATGCATCATTCCTCCCCAGTATAATTAAAATCAAACAGTTGTGTGGCAGCTATAGCCTTTAGACTCGGAAATCTTGACCTTTAATTATGGCACCTCCATCAGTGTAAATTCAGAAGCTCCGGAGCACACTGCCAAAATGCACTATTCATCTACGGTTAGGCAAAATTGTACAGGGAGTGTCTGAGATATCAAGTTTGACCCTTAATTGTAGATTGGACCAACTGGAGAAAATAATGCATTGTTTATTCCAAAATCAAATTAGTGGTGTTATTACAGTATTACCTGAGATTTTATAAAGTCATATATGGACACAGTCTGAACTTTAGAGCCCTTGCATTGGACCAGGATCAATTTATTGGACAACTTCCTTTGTGGTTTCCTATGATGGAGAGGAGTTACGGTGTGATGCAGAAAGATGGAACGACAGGAGAAGTAAAGAAAGTGGGAAGTTAGTTCAAGCAGACAGAATTAAAGAAAAAAACCCTGAATAAATACAACATAAACAGTGATTTAATTTTCACCTAAATTAGCAAGACATTACAACCATACAGTGTAAATACCAATGAGAAAATGCTGGTCTACACATTTACACATTTTGTTCGCTTCAATTAGCAGAGGAAATTGGTTTTACTACTAACATGCCTCGATGTGCTACGAAGCATCAGCACTGCACACTGATATATCCTTTTAGGAACGTAATTACAGTATCACTGTTTAGACGACGAGGCACCACTCCATTACTTATTTTACAAATCTCAGTTATCAGTGCCTGGATTTTAAAGGCCCTGTAAGTGTTATCCTCAATTGAATTATTTGCCAGCCAATTTGTCATGAAGCTAAAGGTTTGACAGGAAATCCAACTGGTCAAAATGATAAATCAGATCCCTCCCTGGTAGTCTTTAGTGTTGTCGAGGCTAATAGCCATTTGCAATACCTGTAAATTAAAGCAGCATGTCACTGTCAAGACTTACACTATGAAGAGCCGAATGGAGGTGGATATAATTACTAAATGCCAAAGTTTAATCAGAATGTCATATATCAAATGTACAGATGCCACACGCACGCACGCACGCACACACACACACAACAAGGCTCTTTAAGACATTTGTTACTGCAGCTTTACCTGTCTCATCGTGTTAACTTTATTTGGACAGGCAGATTGGCTACTGGCAGATTTAACAATTCACCACAGTCTGGGGCCATTTTTCAAAACACCAATTACGAGTCTGCATCTCATCGATCAGAGGGCTACCTATTCACTGAGTGACATAAATTAACTCATGTGTCCCTAAACAAAGGTTGGAAAGACACGCAATTGCACCTATCATGGGGTTACATTCTCTATCCTGCAACTGCATAACCAATATATCTTTTTATTTGAAGCTGATACATTTCTAATTGTGAGTGTATCTTTAAATTACACTATTATAGTATGATAGTGTATTCCCTGCCTTTGTCTGAAGCCAGTGTACATGTTCATAAAAGTGTGTCTGTGCACATGAAAGCTGTATATGCCAGTGGTAATCGAAGAGATCCAGACCTACTATGGGTGACAAAGAGTGTTGCGTTCCATTTCTGTCACTTTGATGGGTGATGTTTATTTCACATACAGTACTCAGCCTTGTATGTGAGTGTGTGTATTTAGTTCTTAGAACTGAATGCTAGTCCTCCTGCAGTTTAGACTAACAGTGGGAGTCAGTGTCACAGCCGTCCAAGAAATATTTCTTCTATTTATACTCACATAAATGCAGTTACGATATGTGGTAGCTGTTTATGAGTGGTACTCGGAGGAACAAATATTGGTTGGATGAATTGATTTCTGTTCTGCTTTCTCTCTATAAGGCAAGCCAAACATGCTGCTGAGGACAAAGGGAAGTAAAAGCAGGGGGGCATTTATTTTAAGCAGTGTTATTTATAGTCTTGTACCATCTTTTCATGTGCTGCTGAGCATTTTGCATCAAACGAGAAACAATGGTACTATTGAACTTAATGCGGAAGCCTGTGCTTGTGTGTGTGTGTGTGTGTGTGTGTGTGTGTGTGTGTGTGTGTGTGTGTGTGGTAGTGTTGATGGTGAGAGGCAGGGTTCAGATCATCAGAAAGGTGAGGGGTGTTGCATGTGTGTGTTTGCCTGAAGGGTTTTGATCTCTCTCCTCGCTAAACAGAGGAGTCCATCAGCAACAGATACCCCTTCAATTATTCAAGAGGTTAGCATGAAAAATAAATGGCTGCTTCCTGCAGTGAGAGGTGTGGTGCTGCTCTGGTTCCTCTGAGTCTTTCGGCCTACTGTACAGTACGCTCACACAGAGGTTAGGCTGGGTGATTGATTCCTTTCAGCGATGACTGCGGATCAGTGCTTATGTCTCGTTATTGGCGGGGACCACAACTGCTGGGCAGCTGCCTCCGCCTCATCAATACTGAGATACTCTGCTACTTTTTTGACACAAATTCCTGCTCAGTGGAAGCTCCAGGTCAGGTGAAAACAGTTGTGGTACTCGTGTCTATTGATCATGTTTTAGAGAAAAGCAGTTCAATAGAAACTCTCCTCTGACCTGGACCACTTCAATTTCAAGCATTGCACAGAATTTCAAAACATCTTTGAAGGTGATGGAAAATACTCCAGAAGGTTCAAAGAAAGAAAACGTTGCAAAGACTGTTTTTTTAATACTGCTAATCAGTTTGTTTGCCAAGTAAGCACTGATTTGGTGATTTGTAGGTCAAGAGATGTCTAGGTTACTTATAACTATTGTTTCAGCAGTATTTAAATTATTACATGTAGTTAGGACCTGTAATACAATGAAATATAGTTTCAATTGAATCACAACAGCTATTATTGGTCTAACACTATTCCTTCAATCATTTAATGATTTTGAAAGTGGTTTTCAGTGTTAGATCTAACCATGAATGTGTGTTGTTCCTGGGTTTTATAGCCCTTGCAAAGAACTGCAGTTAGAGATGAATAAGCTGGCTGGTGAACAGAGCAGCAGGTTTCAGAGAAATCACGCTGCGCATACAGTATTTGTACACTCTATTCACCTCTATTCATCTTTAAAGTTGACAGGTTCCAGTTTGTACAAATATTGTTACATACAAACAATGTAACAATCTCTCCTTGTGCAGATAAAAATCTTTACAAAGTTAAGAATTCTTCCATTTATACCACAGTGGCGGTCTGTCATTAAGTCCAAAAGCCACTGCCTTCAGTGTTTTACTGTAAATACATTTACAGCATGTAAATCTGGACCTTTATTGTGTGTTTGCAAAGCTCTTCCACTTGTTTCATCTGACAGCATGGATCTACGAGAGTAGTTTTCTGAACAATACAGGCCTGTCACAAAGTCAGCCAGCTCACTTCCATGATTAGACTGGAAGCAGGCCAGTCGTCCCTGATGCCATGTCACTTTGTTCTAGGTGATAGCCATTTGGCATTCGCTGACTTTTTCTCTTTGTCCGTCTTCAGTGCTTCTTACTTTGCCTTTCTTCTCTTGTCTGATCAGTTTGTGGCTCTCTTTGTGTCACTGTCTCGTTTTTCTCTTCATGATGATCAGTGCTGAAAGAAAGAAAAAATAGCTCTGCATAGACTCTAATGTTCTAATGTTAGCGCCATCTCTGGTTCTATCTCTTTCCAGGTGGCCCATCACGTTGGTCCTCCCCTCCATGTGACTGCTGCTGCAAGAACCACAAGGGCGACGGCGAGGGCGAGAGCGGCACCTCCTTCAACGAGCTCTCCACCTCCAGCTCTGAGAGCCAGTCAGAAGCCAGCTCTCCCCAGGGAACAGTCATCTGCGGCCCGGTCAGCCGCCAGTCACACCCCCACGCCAACGTCCAAACCCTTGACAGGCCGCTGAAAAAGGGCCCCATCGCCATGCTCCAGCAGTCCGAACAGCGGCGGAAGAGTGACTTGCTGCGCACGCTTACGGCGAGCTCCCGCGACACCAGCACCTGCAAGAAAAGGCCGGCAAAAGAGAAGCTGACGGTCGAGGAGGAGCTGGAAAAGTGCATTCAAGACTTCCGCAAGATCAAGATCCCAGAGAGGTTCCCCGAGAGGAAGTACATGTGGCAGGCCGACCTGTTGAGAAAGTACCGCCTCTGAGCCAGGACACAGGGAGCAGACACATGAGGCCAAGGATCAGTTTACAAGTTTTTTGATCATGACTTTTGCAATGAAAGGGAGATAACACTAAACTCATTTGAATCCAGTTTCCTGGGGGAAACTTCACCTTTATGCCAGTAGGTTGAAAGTCTACACAGAAGCTAGAAAGAAGCATAAAAACCAGACTGTTCTCTTATTGACATATGTAGTACGTATGTGTGTGTATGTAGTTTAGGCCTACTGTGTGTACTGTAAGTATGTGCTGTACCTTGCGGAATGCTTCAGAGCTTTGAATAATTTATCCCTGAGGACCAATCTAAGTGGGCGAAAGACATCCTCTATGAAGCCATCAACCAACCGAAGGCTTGCTAATGGCTACACTGGGGGTTACTGGGGGTTACTGGACTGCACACACTGTCATCTGTCATCATTTCACTGAAAACCCACAAAGACGAACACTGATTTAGTATGTGAATGTGTGTGTTTATGTGCGTGTGTGTTTGCACCCAGGTGGCCTAGAGGTCACAGATAAATCTGCATCAGGACCCATTAATAATTCATGCAGTCCCGACAGTGCTCTCACTATAAATACACCCAGAGCTCTCTGCTGCCAGGGTGGCGTAAACGGCTAGGTCGATTACTTTACTTTTAGGCCAGATTTGGGGACTTCGGAGGCAGGAGAAGGTACAATTTCATCAGCACCACAATTAGTTTTCTTCTTGTATTATCCATTATATTACAAACATACTCCAAGTGAATCTAACTGCCCTGAATTGCATTGATTTTTGCCCTGTTGGATAGATGTGGAGCCAGGTTACCCAGGTTACTGTGTGAAGGATAAGTGAAAGAGTGAAGGATTTGATCTGAAGGTCAAACCATGGAGAAATGCATTAAGAGAAGTCCTTATTTAACAAACCGATTCACACATACTTTACCATTTACTGTACATAATACTGGCATCTTGGCCAATTACTTTAGCAAAATGAACAGAACACTCACAAACATTCATTCCCACTTACAAACACACACAGCGATCAATCATGAGGACATTTAAACCATGCTCAATATGGCACCTACAGTAAATACAGACAGAATGGGACAGGCTTGCTACACAGGCTAAACCCCGTCAACACAGACGGATGCCTTCAACCCCGACTGTTGACAGGGTAATCAATAGTTATTGATGATAGGGTCCTGTGATAGAGCTGATAGATGTGGTTCTTGTTTACAGTTATTAATGAAGCCTCTGGGTTACTGACAAAGACAAGCTGTTCATGCATTTAGTGAAAATTAACTATTATTTATACATTAATTTATGTACTCCCGGCTCTGTCAGAGTCGATGGGATGTATTGTGATGTGGTCACAGAAATGAAGAGTGCAATTCAAGAGCACAATTTAATTTCCCCAGTAGGTTGATTCTTAGTTATTTAAGGCTCGTTCTGGTTACTGACAGAATGATTATGTCAGTGTGCAAATAAAATTATTGACCACCGTAAATGGCAAAAGCACACAGTCAGTGATGTAAAAACAACATTTCTTTTCAGAGCTATAACGGTAAACTTTTAAAAATGATAAATGCAACTTAACACAATCATTGTCAGATTAGTTCATTGTTTATCTAAACATGCGGTGTTATTGACATCACAATCTCTGTTTTAGGAGAGACATGTGTAAAAGAGAGAACATATATAAAAAGAATCGAACATATTGTACAGCGGATTGTACAACAGTCAGAACAACAAAGGAAACAAATACATGATGCAGAGAGAATTAGAGTAAAACATGTTAAAATCTTTTATTGGTACAAGAAAAGCTAACTTCAATGTTTTTTTTGGAATTTAGACCATCTGGGAGGGGGAAATAAAAAGCACGCTGTCCAAAGTACTGTAGAAGGAAGCTTCCAAATCCTTATTATGTCCAATGTATGAGACAAATTCAGATTTAGTCTAAGTTTCCATAAGAGGAAGTAGCTAATAAGATTGGTAAAAGACTGCTTGCTTACTGTTGATCACAGCTTCAGGTAAAAAAAACCAAGGTGTTTATGAATAGCGTGATAGACAGCTGTGATGAAAGACGTAGTTAGGGTTAGGAAGTTATAAATATTGATGAATTAACTTGTATAGATGAAAGTTCAGAATGACCTTCTTGGTGGAAGGACGACAAAAACAGTGGAATGCACTTGATTAAACCTTCTCATTATTTGTTATTGCAGCTTGTGGAAGTGCAGAAGAGTGGGCTTTATAAACAATCAGCTTTTACAAAGCACAAAGTTAAATTAAAAAGCACACACAAATAAGAACAAAATGCATAGTATAAACTTACTCAAAGATCACTTTATTTAAAAATATCCCTGATATGTTAATAGAAATGGACAATTAAAGAATATGTTCTATTATACTTATTTTTCTATCTAAAGGCCTTTAATTTAATAGATTATCAAATGCCCTTATGTTGTCCATAAAATGTACTTCCTGTGAGAGAAGTGGTTCATGGGTAGTGAGTAAATTTCTAGTTATATCCAGTGGTGCCCATATGTCAGCTGTGGTTTATTATAGTATAAAGTAAAACGGTTGCAATAGGTGCTAGTTACAAATCAACCATTTTCCTCATGTCAATACAATGAATATTACTTATTTTTCTACATTGCTGGAATATTACATTTTCATTTTAAAGTCATTTATCTTATCGGTTGAAGTTGAAATATGTTAATCCAGACTACATATCATATGTAAATAAACACCATAAATCACACCTAACCAGAATAATGTATTATACTCTCTGTATATAACATGCAAATCCATGAGGTGTGGCTGCTACGCTGGTCTTAGTGATGCAGTAGACTGACGCTAATGTAACACAGCCATTCTTGTTTTATCATTTAGAGTGTTGGGCCATCAGGGATGAGGGAAAATATAATACACACCTATAACATGTTATATATTTACCACCATAACAAATGATAAGCTACTTGCTTTTCAAGACAACAGTGTCATAAAGAGACTGTCAGCACATTAGTCTGACAGTGCCACAGAGGCAGTTGCTGGTGACTAAGACATTTCAGTGATGCTGAATTGCAATCAATAGATCTGGAAATTTAGTTTCAGGCCTTGAGAAAAACAACCAAAAAAACAAAAAGAAAAGTTTGTTCAGAACTGTTCAAGTGTAACTGATGCTTTTGTTACCATACAGTGCAGTCAGAATGTGTTACCACCATGATATGTTTTTTGTTGTTTTGGCTCTGTACTCCAGAACATTGGATTCAAAACAAAACAATGACTGTGAGGTGAAAGTGCTGACTTTCAGCTTCTAACAATGTTTGTGGTGTTTACATCCATATTGGGTGAATAGCGTAGGATTCATAGCCCTTTCCCCCCCCAATTATAGAACAATGCAGCATGACAATGATTCTAAACATACAGGCAAGTCAACATCGGGATTTTTATGGCCAGACGCTGGAACGTTGTTGTCAAGTCAGTCACTTCACCTCAATCCAACTGATGTGTTTTACTGCTGAATACCAGACTGAATGCAAAAAGCCTCTAAAACCAGCAAGAAGTGACAGCTGTAGCATAAGCCTGGCAGAGTGGGCAGCGTTTGGATTTGCAACCAAATACTGAATAAGACAACTTAATTTGGGGGCCACATTTCTACATTTCCTGACCTGTTATCTCATGTAGATGTAAAACACCCAAGTTAAAGCGGAGAATCAGAACTTTAACATCACAGTCTGTTTGATTTCAAATCTCATGTGCTGGAGCACAAGCCAACACACGACACGACAGTGACTGCACAATAAATATATATATATATATATATATATATATATATATATATATATATATATATATAAATAAATAAATCTTTCCACGTCAGTTTTCTTGGTCTGAACCAAAGGAATAAATGTTTCACACATTTTGTTGTTGGATTACAGTACAACAGGTTCACACTGACCAGTTATGAACAACGAGGGCTTATGATTAAAAGTAGTCACATGTATGCTGGTCTTCCTACAGTCTATAAATACAGGAGGAAATAACTGGATTTGAGCGTTCGTCCAGACAATAGTTCGCCTCTGGTTGATTTTTGCTTTTTAAGCTTTCTGAGAACAGCATGCTGACATAAGATACTGTATCAAGATTTTCCTCCTTTTACCCATAAAATGTGTGTTTTCAGTTGCTGGTACAATTATTATTTGGCCAAATGATCATAACACAGTAAACAGTTTGAATACACTGGTGCAAACATGATTCATGTGAAAGTCTCTGACTGTCGAGAGACAATTGTTGCATAGCTTTTAGCGTATTTTTTTGTGAAGCTATTTTTGACATCTGCAGTAGTTAGTCTTGTGCTGTTCATATTCAGCCCGGTTTAAGCGAGAAAGCAAGTTGATATTAGGGCTCGTGTTTGCTTGACTCTGCCTGCCATTTTAAAAAATGTGTTGGGTTTGTTTACTTTGAGATGATTCAACAAGGTCGATAAGTCACGGAAATCTATCTGAGAGCATTTCCGAACACAGATTTGTCATAAAACAGGATTAGAAATGCTGTTGAACAGACACAGAGTGAAAATGAATACCAAGACACCCGGTGGCCTTCTAGAGTAGACTACAGCTGTTTTTGCACAATGTATAAAGTTAACAAAGAAACACAAACAAGTATTTGAAAAAGAGACAAATATGTTAATAATCACCTTACATGCACAAATAATGTGTCTGTCTTGAGAAAGAAAAGATCGTAGATCAAGCTGACCAGTTTTCACCTTCAGAGCACATGAGATGATATTCAGTTCTTTGGGCCTGAAAAGAACAACAGATGATGTAAATCGTGATAAATGACTTGCAATTTTGTTTTAAGTTAAACGTGATGTATGAAAAAGAAGAGAGACTGTGAACTGATGTTAGGTTTGTCAATTTATGTTGTTTTGGAGTGCCCGACTACAGTCTGTGGTTTTCTTTCCTGAAGTTATAGTCATGCCCTGCAAGTGATGCCTGTGTACATGACAGCAGGCCCTGTTCTTTTCCTCCTGCCTTTGATGAGCCTGCGAACCACAAGGAAAATTACATTATTCTGATACCACCATGGTAGATCTGGCACATACTGTTCAAAACAAAAAGGGCGTCTGTTTTGATTATCGTTGTTCTGACACTAAAAAGAAAAAGAAAAAATGGTTCAGAAACATTGTGAGCATGTTGGTATACAAAACTTATAACAGATTTAACTTAGTCTGTTCTTGTGAAAAAGATTATGTCAAAAACTGATATTTAACAGAAAAAAGAAAACTTGCAAAAAAAGAAAAAAAAAAAAGATAAGCACAAATGTGTTGATAGTGTCTGCTGTTCCTCCACAGGTGTATAACATTATCAAATAAAAAGTCAAACTCTGCAGTGTGACCGAGCTCCTGCAAAACAGAGTGATTCTCACCAGGGGCATATGAACATAGTGCATGGAAATACTTGTTTCACCATGACTCATTCAGGAAATATTAATTAACAGTATTTTGGTAATTGTGGAATTATGAAAACATGTAAACATGTCTATGAAAGTTTTTCTGATCGTGAAATTATACATGGATTTACTTCCAGAAATTAAATTGAATGTTATTTGTCAACAGCCAAACATCCATGGTGAGAGTTGCCCTGTATTCCAGGTGTTACGTCTGCCTTTAGAGACAGTACAATTCATCTGAGAGTCTTTAGATACAAAGCATATAGTAATTTTGAAAATGTATGACAAAAACCAATAAACAAGACATTCTGTACAGCGACTAAGACTTATTTATTCTCAGTTCTTATCAGTGTTTGCTGTGTTTTTAATCTTCTGGGGTCCACACATCATCAAGAAAGATAGTAACATTATAAAAATTGATTATTCATTTGAGATTAATACTTCACAGATGAGTGGATAACTGATCAGCTCCACCTCAGTTGCAAAATGGCATCACGCTCAGAGCAAACTGTTGTTTAGTGCTGCACTGATATATACTGTATGTTGTGGCAATGTGTTTATGTTTATAGGGTGGTCATACTATTGGGCACTGAACATCAGCCTTTGTGGTTAGATCCCAATCTAATAACATGAAATTCCTGCAACTGCATCCATCAGGGGTTTACTTGAAATAAGATTTTCATCAAATCAGCCCAAAACCTGTTTACGCCCAAAACACAGTAAAATGTTTTTATGAGTTCAGTGTGTGCTCATTTCATGAAACAATATAACATTAGTATTGACAGTGATGATGCCTTGTGGTACTGCAATCTACAGGCATATTGTTATTTTTTGTTATACAGGCACAGGAAGGAAAGGTGAGTTGTGGGCTGTGTCCAAAATCACTTTCTATTTTCTGCGCTTATAGTGATGTACTATAGTACTTTCTTTACTTTACTATAGTACTATATTTACTCTCAACCCATTTTATTTGAATGTCCAAATTCTGAGTGAGAAATTGTGAAAGTTCCCACAATGCAATGCTTCCCAATTATAAATGACTATACATATCAGTGATGACACAAAATGATGATGATTCAAAGTGTCTGAAATCTCAGTTTACAATATAAGGAGTAGTGAATGAGCTAACATGTTGTTGACAATGTCACAGGAACTTGGATCCAGAAGTAGACTGTCTAAATGAAGCAGGTACGTTTAAGAGCCTTCACTCAAAGGTCAGGCAGGCTTACAGTTGGCAACAAGCTGACAGTAAGAAGGACCGAACAAACAAAAGGCTGACAGGCAAAACATAAAAGACAGACGGTAAGGCAAGAACAGGTAATCAGGCAGAAACCAACAGCTTAAGTGCTAAGGCAAGTTGAACAATCTGACAAACAGCAAGGGTAAACTGCCCACTATATGTAGTGAGAGGATAATGAGGAAATGAGTGGCAGCTGCACAGCCAAGTGATTGAATCAGGTGATCCGCAGGAACGGGAAAGCATGACAATGCTCTCTGCTGGGCAGGTGGAAATGACAGGTGAGTAAAGTACACAAAAAGCATAAGCTGTGTCTTACATCTACACTATATATTCACAGACTACAAAGTTCACTTTTTACCCATCATTTTAGTATAGTGTTTTCGATTAGTATACGAGAAATCCACCTACTTTATCATTTTGTACTGACAGGAAATGAAGCAAGACATCAGCAAAATGATGTCAATCAAACTGCAACATTGGGGCAGTACTGTCAGTGTAAAAACTGGGAATGTATGATGAGAAAACAAACAAAAAGTGCAAGTGTTTAATACCACTGTCCACGTTTCGGTTTCATTGTTTTAAGCTGTGAGTGGCTGCTTTATTTTCTATACGCTTTTCAATGTAGGACAGTGTAGGACACTAACATGAACTGACTGACTAACTGGATTATAATTCAAATTTAGTCCACATACTGACATCTTTGAATAAACTTTTTTTATTGATTAAATCATTTTCCAGTGTGAACACATAAGTAAAATGAGTACTGTAAATAGGATATCGATACAGGGGCCCAGTCCTACTGTAGGTAAGTCTGTCAAGGCTCAGGGTTTTCACATTCTGAAATCAACAGTGCTTCAGGACTTTTTCAGTCTTTTTTGTGTAAGTCTGCAATGCTGCAGAAATTCACAGCATTCTAGAAATCATAATATATTTATATATATATTTCTCTCTCTCTATAAAGAGAGATATATACTGTATATACAAACTGAAAGAGCTGGCAAGAACACAATACACAGAAGGTAATGCGTCTGCCCTTTTGTAAAATGAAGGCCTGATTATGTTGACTAATAAGATAAAGGGAATTATTACATTCAGAAACAGACCACCAAACACTGAAATATGAGTCATGCACTTTCCTGGCCAGGGAAAGGACTCTGCCCCAGATAATTAATTCAAAATGTGCTGTCCCAGTCTTCATAAAGCAACCTTTTCCTCTCCTGGCACTTTTACTGATCATGCAGATGATGTCTATTAAAGTCTATGAAGGTTCAGTTCTCAGGGTGGCTACTGGGACTGCACCAGAGTCTAATCAGACAGAGGAGATGGAAATGGGGAAGGAATCATGATGAGATTTTTTTTCTCAGTGAATGATGCAGGCACACGCTATTAAAAATATCCGCATTACACTTAAAATACTTGTCTTCTACCTACTCTAAGTCCTCTGACAAAACTTCAAGACAATTAAATCATCTATTTAGCAACAGCATATGGAGAGAAATCTGCTATTTCTGTCAGACTGGCTCGTCCCCTGACAATGCAGTTAATTATACTGATTTCAAAGTCACAATCAGGAAGAGAAAGTCTGGTTGTGAGGGAAGAATGCATGTTTCATGTCCCTCTTTGTGGCTGCCAGCTCTCCGTGGAAGGGAAGAGGGGGGAGAGTATGCAAGGCAGGCTTAAAATAGCATCAGTGGGATCAGCTATCTTCTCAAGATCAGGCGATGGCGGCTACATGTGGCTCTTAGAGCTGGCCTGAGCTAGCGATGAATAGACTGATAAAACAAGAAATGGGTGGATGACGGGTGTGGATGGAAGTGTAAGGGAGAGGTGATGAAGAATGTTAAAAGATGGAAAGGTATTGAATTAGGATGGAAGGTGAGAAAAGGGAGGGAAAAGAGGCAGAGGCAATGGACGGAGGGAGGGAGAGACTAGAGGACGGAAAAGATAGATGGAAGTAGGCTGGGTAGGTGGAGACTGAAGGGGAGGAAAGGTAAAGGGAAGAAATAAAAGATAAGTCACAGAAATTATGGATAGGAAAAGGCACTTCGTAGGCAAAGAAGGAGCATAAAGACAACAAGAAGCAGGTGGAGAGACAGGTGGAGAACTAAGGGAGGAAAGTAAGGAGCAAGAGAACAACGACAATGGGGGAGAGGTGCAGAAGAGGAAATAAAAAATTAAGAGCTAGGAGAGAAAAAAAACCAGGAGGAAGCGTATAGAGCCTGTGTTGGCTGTCAGCATCCATCTCCAAGATAAGAGCCCCAGCTACATGATCTGTTTTCCAGCATTACAGATGAAAGCGAGCGCTCCTGCACTGCAATCAGATCAGCCGTGTGTATCGCCATTGTTGCCGCTAGCCGAGATGATTTTCTCAGCAACACAGCTGAATGATGCACACTGCCAGGCATTGTGGAGCAAACAATGGTACAAGCCTTTGTGCACAATAGGCTGATCCAGCTTCAGCTGTGTCCTGGAGCCACTATCGCATTGACAAGATTAGTAAAAGGACATTTAAAGCGTTATCTCTTTTTCTCTGTGAACTGAACCAAGCCAAACATTACTTGAGGTTCTGCTGTGCAATGAAAGTCACACAATAGATACAGCGAGCTTGTTAATATACAGTACAGCAGACATGTCAGCGAAGGGCTAACAACGGCAATTATAACACAGGAAGCTTCGCGAGATTTGAGAGCGGCTGGGCTATTTGTCCAATTTATTCAGTGTTGGACATCAGAAACAACTGAACATGACATTTTCCTGAGCTTCTCAGTCAGTCTGTATCTTTTAGGTGGCCCTTCACGAGGTTAAAGTTCAACTGAAATTAAACTGCATGTTATTTTCCTGCTACAGCATACATGTCACATGTCATTCTTTCAGAAAAAAATCTGTATCCAAAAGGGGGAAATGTGTATTAATCTTATGGGGTTTATCTTGATATAATCAATCAACAATATTTTCGATTGTCTTATCTCAGATACGAAGACACATGTCTTGTGCTGCTCCCTGGCTTTCTGAGCGAATGACCAAACACTGACCAGAGAAAAGTGTACAGCTAACGTCAGCTTGCAGGCTAGATGACTAATTAGCTAACAAAACACTGTCTTCCCTGACCCTGGTAAGCTAACTTTGTTTAAGTTTGCTTACTTTGTCTCTCCATGCCATAAGAACCACATGTAGCCCCAAAGGAAATGCATTCAACATCTCTGTTAGACCTTAATGAGTCACACAATGCATTTTTGTTGGAAACTCTGAATGTAAATAATACAGTGTTTGTTACAAGAAAACTCCACAGGGACCCTTTAATATGACTTTTATGCCTACTGCGGAATTTAGGTTAATTATTGTATGTTTCATTATCTCTGCTATTTGAGACATATGATAGAAAAAAACTACCAGAAAACAATTTATTTTGTAAATATTCACAAGTGATATTTTTACTTCTGATTAACTACGGACTGTAAAATGTATGTGCGTTTATAGCTGAAGACAGGGATAATTTCATAGAGCATTTTTAAATCCACTCACGACTGCTTGTAGTAGGACATATCTCAGAAGAACACATGGGAACACAAAGAGGAAACAGAACTGAACAGAATAGACAGATAACAGCAATACATGACAGTTTGCCAAATAGAACTTCTGTTGCTGCTCTGTAGGTTGAAGATTTCATTTTTAGTTGACACACCGCTTACACATCTTAAATTATCTAAATTACACAGAGCTGTCTATACATTAAAGCAGCGATGAAATGGAAACTGTAAATGTTAAAGGAGGCAAATGAATTGTAAGTTTATTTGAATAGCACATTTCATACATAAAGGCAATTCGAAGTGCTTTCATGCATTAAAAACATTAACAAAAGAAAGAAAAACAGCATAAAAACATTCAATTGCAAATTAAAAAGTTAAGAACAGAGACTTAAATTTAATGATAGGCATGCACATTAAATAAATGCAATGAAAAAAAGTACATTTAAAAGCCTTTTAAAATCAATTTTGACATTCCATTTAAGTTAGTTTGTTTAGTTTTAATAATTTATCATTTAAAACAGAATACGAAACAATTTTTGAAGGGATTTTTTTAGTTTTAGTTTTTAATGCATCATTTAAATGCAAATTTAATTAATCAATTTATTAATTTATTATAATTAAACACAAGTCTGTAATTATTCCAGTGGCACACTCCAGACTGCATAATGTATCAGTCAGATGTAGGACAAACATTAAAAAAAAAGTGTAAAAGCCTTCATTTAAAGGATTAATGTAGTGATGACATTAACACTGGCTTCATACTTTCTGATGTGGCTGATAATTTGCGTAGATTTAAATTATCTACCTGTGATTTGCCAATATTTTTAACATTCCTCATAACTGATTTACAAGCCATCAGGATCATTTATCACTTAAGTGCCTGTTTGTACAAAGTGCTGTCGCAAATGAAGGGAACGCCATTTCCAGTTAGAGGAGTCACAGCCCCAGTCCATTAGCCTGCTGGTGTTCAGACTGATGTGCAAATTATAGAGTGAGATGTGTAAGTGTTAAATGTATCTGCAGTGTTGGTGTTGTGTAAATGGAAGGTGAATGTTTGTCTTTAGTGCGTTGAGTGTGGGGAGAAAGAGATGACTGTTTTCTGGGGCTGCTGGATATACCGCTCTTCATGTCTCCTCACTGTCTATCTATTGATCTTGAATTGAGTTAGACAAAATCAATGGATACTCAAGTTAAATTTAAAAATCAATAAAGAGGAGGGCTTTGTTTCCTGCCGCAAAATCATTTTAGTCTCAACATTCAAAAAAACTAATCTTTGAGGGATTAAGACCCTTGCAAACCTACATCAGAGACACTTATGCAAAGCTGGTTGCATACAGTACTTTATAAGATATAGAATTTCATAAAGCCTTGTCAGCTGTGTAATATTGGCATTCCGTTTTTTTTATTGTTTGAATTCTTTCTTAAAAATTGAGAAGATGTAGACCAAGAACTTCCTGTTAGTTTAGTAATTTAAAAAATTTAATTGGGATCTGATCACTTTAATCTAAAAGGCAGGACTAAGGTGAAAAAAGAAGCCACTGTGAAAGTACATTTCTCCAGTCACACTGAAAACTACTATCTATTTTTATCTCATTGTTGACCTGGTATATTTTTAGACATGTTGACTCATAATATTTGGCTGCCTCTGCTGTCAACAGCTTGTGTATCTTTGCTGCTGATGCCGGATCAACGAAGCCAATCAGCTCATGACAACTCAATCATTAGCACTGTTTGAAGGCCTTGGATATTGGACCGTATTCCACAGAATGCGTTCCAGAAGCATCTATTATTCCATCCCAAGACAGAACGGCGAATGTCACGGGTGCCAAAACAAAATTAAAAAGGAAAAATCAGTCGCCATTTCTGCAGTGCTTTTGGCAGTTGGCTATCACTGCAGCAGAAACGTCTCCAACACCTCATTAGTTTGAACAGTAAAAGAAATCCTCAAAAGCAGTTTATATACAAACACACATACACACACACACACACATACTCAGCCTTTATGCATACACTATGAAGGGGGGAGAAGGGTGTAGCACTATGTGTGAGACATTAATATTGCACCATGTTGTAATATTTAATGTGTTAATTAAAGTGCCCTGTGGGAATAGAATCTTAACATGCTTCATCGACTTGGTGCAAAATCACCTTTAAATCTTTCAAGTAAGCAAGGTCTGTGCAAACTTGTGTTTGTATGTGTGCGTAAGTGTTACTGTCTATGTGCATTATTCTATGATAAATTTAGTGTTAGTTTTACACATTGTGATCAGGCCGTGTTAGCTACGCTACAAGGCTGTGACTATTTATGTAACACTCTGTCGGATTAATAGAGGATGCTCATTAATACATGCGCTGTAATTAATTGTGCTATGCATGGCATGGCTGGGAAACAAGTACAGTATCACGCAGATAACTTTAGCCTTGTCTTGCATAATAAATTAAATCTGTACTGTCGAAGATCCACATTTTCTTAATTTTACCTTCAGTGTGCTTTATGTTTCCTTTAAAATGCCTTTAATTTCACTTTATTTTACCCAAATATTCTACTTTATATGGCTCTTCAGGGAGTCCTCTGTATATAAGTAAAAACAACAACGATACACAAAACACAATTAGAAGCATATCACATACAATGCATAATTTGTCCAGTCAATTTTCCAAATTTGCGTTTGAAAGCCTGCAGTTTAATTTGTTCACCCGTAGACCTCATAGATCTGCTCTAGTTCACAGACTGTGGCTTCTCTTCTCTTACAGCATATTTTGCTGCAATGATTTCCAGGCGATGTTGATCGCACCTCTTTTTAGATCATACTGCCCTTGAGTGGCCGTTGGATGCCGGTAGTGAAGGCCACCTAAAAAGAATGAGTAATGTCATGCACAAACTTAACACAACTATCAATAGTAATATATTAATATATAATATATAATATATTATATAGTAATTTTAATTCTGGGCATGAGAATGTCAGTACTAGCTGTTTTGCTTTAGTTTATATGGTTTATATGACCCTGTAAAGTCTGATATGTTGATCACTTGCTGAATCTGGTCTAGCCCTGTTTTGTTGCACTGCAGCAGTAAAGTCAGTAAGAAAAGGGATATCATATATACCCTTTCTGTTTACAAAACTGTTTGGTCTATAGGATGCCCAAACCAGCTGCCAGTTTTTTAATGACCTTAGTCATCCTCACAGCTGAATAAAGAACCTGCTTGTATTGTATTGACCCCACAGCTGACAGTTAAAGAGTTTCCAGTGTATCAAAGTTGTTGAGAAATCCCAAACAGCATGGGTTTAGATTTCGGAGGATTTGGGGAAAGCTTGTTAACTCTAAACCACAAAGCAGCTCTCTCCACATCCTCTTCTAGAGCCTGCTGACACAACTCTGTCATTCTCACTGAGTAGTAAAGAACTGTGTCATCTGCATACATATGGCTTATGCACTTAGCCAGCTGTGTTTGAAGAGCATTCATATATGCAGAACAAAAAAGGCCCAAGTACATTTATCTGTGACAGTGCCATATCAGCATGGTGAAATGTGGAACAGGTTATTTTGGAAATGAACATACTGACTCATTTCGTGTAAATAAGATTTAAACCACTTAATCTTTATTAAGTCCAGTCCAAGATTTCGTATTTCCCCAACAACTGGGAGATTATCTACCTCACAAACATGTGACAGACTTTTCTAATGTTATTTACTTTGTTTCTGAAGTTACACCAGAAGAACTAACTTCATTGAGGGGCATAGGACCGCAGGACCATATACATAAACATTGGATATAGAGAGTGTAGAGAGCACTAGAATACCGTTTTACCATTTTTTACCGATGGGAAAAACAATACCTTTCAGAGAAAAGATATAGAAAATAGAGACTGGTGAAAAAAGTAGATCACATGGGGAAGAAAACAGGATATTTTTTGACACATCAGAGAAAAAGTAGCAACTGTAAAGTAAAAACAAGCAAAATAAAGAAGAAGCAGCTCCTAGAGGCTCATTACTCCCCAAAATATTAAAGTGTTGCATGAAATGAAAAACTATATTTGTGTTATTTTTAGAACCTCAGCCATAGCATGGGAACATCGAGGTGCTCAGTAAATTTCACAGCAAACTGCACATTAATTTTCGATATAACAGTTGGGAACTAGCAGTGCTAGATTGAAGGTCGGATGATCATTAAATCATTACAAATCGTTTTCTGGGGGCCATGAGATTAGTTTTTGGGGACCAAATCCCATGTCACCCTGACCAGTAATTGTCAAGACAACTGGTTCTGCACCACCTTGTTGAACAGACCAGCTGACTGAGCAACGACATTGCCACTCTTACTGTAGGTAGGTAGTAGAGCAAATATCTGTAGTTTACAAATATCCATGTCTATATTTTCTGAAAAAAAGTTTCAGTGTTTAAAAACACTTACACTAATTGCCATCAGCAATTTGCCTGATTCATTATTTACATTGCCTGATCCATTAGTGGGNACACAAAAAGCCTTAAAACTCTAAAATAGACCATTTCCCCCTTCCTGGGCAGAGTGTCAGCAACATCAATTTAAGTCTGACCAATGATTACAAAGTGTGAAGCCTGAAAGCCAACATGTTATAGCAACAAAGAAGCAGTAGAGTGAGTCTGACTAGAGAGATCTGGAAACAGCCTGTTCTTTATGTGGATACCTGTTAACCGCTGCCAAGGAGGCCACTGGTGATTTTAATGGTAGAGAACACTGGAGCCTGCCAACATGGTAGTCCAGTTATTATCGTGTATGAAGCCTGAAAGCTGAGTGTGGCTCTGTGGAGAGCATGAGGGGCCTGTGTTAGGTTGGCAAGGTGAGTGCTGTTGAGATTAAGAGACGCTCAACTCCCCAAGCATCAAACCAGGGTCAGCAGCTCAGGGCAGACAGGTGCAAGCAGACAAATGAGTTACTTCTTCATGCGTAGAGCTCATTAGTCAAGCTGGTTCCCTAACCTGTAATACAGTGGTATGAAATCCAAAATTAATGTCAGCTCAAATCCATACAATTTGTATCCACAGCATGAGGGCACGTTTTTCTACATTATGATTTAAATTGAAGCATTAAGATTTTGAGGGACCAGAGGGAGCCGTGACATTGATATCGAAATAGTTATGGTCAGGATGCTGCATTGGTCCTGTCATGGTGAATACACACAAAGTAACTTTTTTTATATGGCAGTCAAGAGCTATACTTTTGCACTTCTGTACTACTCAGCACACATACTGTAATATAGTCTGCTTTTAGTATTCTGAAGTATTATTTTATCCTGACAGAAATGCTTACAATGGGGGAAATTATTCATATGGCCTAATATATTGTGTTTGATTTGTGTCAGTTATCACAATCAACAGGAGAGAGACAAAGACAATAAAAAATGCATGTAAAGTCAATGTGGTTAACTGCATTTAACTATCTGAACTAAGCATAATTGTGCAGCCCTATTAAAACATGGACCCTGCTGTGTTTTCTGTGTTTTCTGATATGGACAGGAGATCAAGGACAGAGTACCGCAGCAGGATTATTGGAGATGGCAGTCAAATCCTTTCAGCACCAAGATGGTATTACCAGGCAACAGAGAAATAGCAGAGCGGCAAAAAGGCATTTTCCACACAATATTCTGACTGTAAAATGCTCCATAAAATCACAGGGCCACCCACATTCCAATACCTGGAACTGAAAATGGAAAAAGTTTTGATTTGGTTTGAAAGAAAAGTGCTTTGATAGTTGTTGTTTGAAAATTTAAACAGTTTGAGCTGGTTAAGCTTCACGCTGTTTGACAGAAATGAAAATCAAAAAGACAAACTGCTTTAGTGTTTTCTGCAATTTTGGCAATTTCAGGCCAAGACTGAACCTCAGCTCTTTTGACATTAAAAATGGCATTGTGTTTCGATTTGAAAATAGATGAGACTGGACTGCCACAGCGCCACAGTTCAGCCCTCAGACTCACCAATTCCGTTCAATCCATT
Organism: Oplegnathus fasciatus; assembly: GCA_003416845.1. Classification (NCBI taxonomy): domain Eukaryota; kingdom Metazoa; phylum Chordata; class Actinopteri; order Centrarchiformes; family Oplegnathidae; genus Oplegnathus; species Oplegnathus fasciatus. The sequence goes on along the minus strand of NTHP01000089.1, from coordinate 775,275 downwards.
TAGTGATTACACTGAGGAAGCTGGCAGAAAAAAAAGGAAGCTTTTTATTCTAGCAAAGCAACCCCAGGCGCCTCCAATGTGTGATGCTTTCTTGCTGCCACTGGGTGACAAATCAGACATAATAACTCTAACTATTAGGATACTGTGACAGAGCTCTCGCTTTCATCCATCCAATTAAATTGGCTCAGTCATTACAGGAATGAGATGTACTAGAGGTTAGATGCATCTGCACAAAATCCAGCCAATCACATTTAATGTATTCACTGATTAGGTCTGTACCCTAAAGAGACAGCAATGGATGGGACGGGCATTTTCTGTTGACAGGGCTTCATTTTTGCAGGAGAAATATTCTAACAAGGCCCAACCCTATGATCTCCATCTGAATGCCTGGGTTGACATCATTGTCACGGCTCTGACTCCATTTCAAGCCATCACCGAGGAAGTTCCAATCTTTCTGCTCCAGCAAATCTACTCCTTTCAAGTATTGTTAGAGACTAATGCACCGTGCCATGCAGAGAATAGCCCCCTCTTATACAGCTCTCTATAAATAGCCTTCTACTTAATCTATCCAAGATTTCATAGATTTATTTCAGATAGATCTGCTTCCAACCAGCTGAATTACAGCAAAGGCTGTGAAAGGCAGTGCACACATACAATCAAAGTCCACTCATATTAAGCCTAAACCTGCTTTAAGTTTAGGTATATATGATTTCAGTAGGCAACAAAATGTCTGAATTCTTAAAAGACAAGTTTAGTTTATTTCTCCTTGGGTCTTATTTTCTTTAGCCATCCTTTTGTTCTGTTATGATAACATACTCACCAAAGTTATTTGACTGACATCTGGTCAGAAAAGCCAGCAGTCAGACAATAGCCAACAGCTACATCACTGTATTTGCAGGTAAAACCAAACTGAGCACACCTAAAATGTCCTCAATAATACCCAATTGCACAGGAAAGTGGTCTGCACACAAGTACGGGAAGTATGGTGAGTTGAAGCAGAGAGTCTGTAAACTGGGATGGATGTGTAAAAGAATCCCTCAGGAACAGCAGTGGGCTGTGAGGTGATTTTGGTGGAGTGGCAACAGTCTGGTGCAGGTCACGTGATGCCAACTGGCCCAGAAAGACAGAGTCACACTCTGAAAGGACTCTTGGTATTGTCACCATCTGAGCTCCAATAAAAATCAAATAGTCGAGAGCCAAAACAGTAAATTATTTGTGTGCCATTCATGTGCTTGAAAAACGCTTTCAGTGTATTCGCCCACTGTATCCCGTTCTCCTTATACATCCATATTTTACAACTGATAGTTTAGATAATAATTTTACTGTTTGCCTTCATTTTCTCTTCCAAATAACTTTGGTTAACCTGAGGTTCCATTAAAAACTGTCTCGTTGTCTCACTGGTTGTGTTTCTTGCCCTCTTCCTAGATCTCACTAATTAACTGTGTGACATTATTACAGTATTACCGATGGGAATGACAGCCAAAACTATGAAAATAAGAACCAAGTTGCTATAAACTGGAATTATCCTTAAAATTTCATGGCGGAATTTAAACATAAATAACAGCCCTGTACTTGTGTACTTGTGGGCATTAAGTTGTCACATTTCTCACTGAAGCTCATGTAATATTGAAACTTTAATATGCTTCTTGCCTCTGATGTGACATTTGTTTGGAGTATCTTACTTTTTTGCAACATTATTGCAGACCATTTTAAATGTACAGCCTGGACATTCATGAATGGAGGCACTGAGCCAATTGTTTCTGTAATAATGGCTTGCACTTTTACCAAAGATTTCTGATTTCAGATCGCCATATATTCCCATACCTGCCACGGTAAAGTAGGACATATTTTTGCTTTGTTGTACAGAAAATGGAACACAAAAAGATGAACGGTGGAGTGTATGGCATTTGGCAGTGGGTGACAAATACATTATTGCTTTGCACACAGCAGCAAACAATCCAAGTGCTGCTTTGGAGAGTGAGCTGTCACAGTCCCCGCACCCAGACAGCATCACACCATAAATATCAATAAAAGAGAGAACGGGAGATGTCCTCAGGGAGACTGCAGCGAGGTACATGAATTAGAAATGTCACCAATAAGTTTGGGAAAAGGAGAGCAGATCTACAGCATGTTTCTCACTTCATTCCTGCACGAAACAAATTTTACCTTGAGGGAGATAACATCAAATGATAGCCGGCTGTGGACTCCTGTCAGCTGCAATGAGAGCAACTACCATCTATCAAGAGCCGATATAAAAAATATAAATAAATAAAAATGAAAAATAAAATAAAATAAACTGAAACATAGAGCACTTTTATACTACCCTTGCAGAGAGCAAAAAAATGGTGTATATATATGTGTTAAATACAATAATTCAGGGCTGCAGCTAATGATTATTTTCTTTATTTATTGATCATTTAGTCTATAAAATGTCAGAAAATAGTGAAAGAAGAATGGAATAGGAAAGCTGACTATGACAGTTTCCCACACTCCAAGGGGATGTACTCAAAACAGTCAACAAATACATCAACTAACTGATTAATCAACTAATCTTCTCCGAAACAACATAAGTATATAATGCTGAAGACTGTGTGATACAGTTGAAAGCTCTGCATAAAGCCAGTAAGTGGACTTAGTTAGGATTGTTTTGTCAAATAAGTATATACATCCAAAATATGAGAGGATTTGTGCAAAATGTTGGGAAGTAGACTAGATTTATTGCAAAGTAGAAATTTCCCAACAGCCCATTTTTTAATGTTTTATTAATATTAATGAATACGATAAAATACAAATAATGCTTAAATAATGTGGAGAAAAAGCATTGTTGGTATTTACCACAGCCTGTGGTCAGGCATATGCAGTGATATATCATCCTTACATTCATTGGCTCAGGCTTTAATTAATAGCATGTTCACAGTTTTTCCCACAATTCTAATGGGTAAAAATGCATCTATACTCATAAGCCCATTGAGATGTAAGAAGCGTTTGAACTCAAAGGCCTTATCAATTAGCTGTGTTATTTCCTCTGAGGCATGAAATAAAGAGGCATTATGGGCCACACCTGGCAAGACAGATGTCTGGATGAGGGCTATCTAGAAGCCTTTAGTCCCCTTCTGGTGACTTCACCTAAACTTTAACCTGTTGTGCCGTTGCGCTGAAGACTGATGCATTCTCTTTTTGGCTTGTCCTGACATAGCGCTCCCTGTGCTATTGTTGAAAAGAATTGGTAAAAAAAAAAAGATAGGGTATCTAGCTGGCTGTTTGTTTGGAAATGTATTTTGGGTTGGGAAGTTAGTAAGAGATGTAAAAGCAACTCTTGACTCATTCCTTTTAAATCATCTTGAATTTTGAATAGCAGCTTTGTTTCATCTTCTTACTCTGGTGTTCAGCATCTGGTACACTTACTGTAAAATAAAGTTGTTTAAATACAGCAGGCCTATGTGATATTCTGTCCTCTGACCTATTTCTCCTTATTTTCTCAGTAGCTGCTCATTCATTAGCTACCCACAGTAGGAAAGTTAGCCACAGACCTCCTGATCTTTGCACATCACTGTGGTTTCTCACTCTTTTTCCTTTCATAAGATTCCTCCTCTGGTTAACTAGTCATTCATTAAGCTCTGTATTGTCACCCACTGGGAAAGTACGCCACACACCTTCTGACCTGCAGCTCATTTTGGCTCGATGGGCTCCACTTTTAAAAAGAGCCCGGGATGCATAGAGTCATAAAAAAAGATGGTGCGCACAGCTAGACTCCCATTTATTAGGCTCTATTGTTTCCCACATAGGGAGACTTGGCGAAACACCTTTCTGACCTGCAGCCTGATTTCGCTTTGCAGTGCCCATGCATAAAGATTGCAAACAGTGCTGCAGTTGAAAAAACTGGAGCTCAAGTGAACAATGCTTAATATGAAAAATTGCTTAAGCCCTTTGGAAGAAAAAACAGGTGGGACCAGTGTTTTCCTCTAATAGACATGTTTTTCATTCGAAGATTACTCCTGCAGTGGTGTAATGTGCTCTCTGACAGCTCAATCCTTTTTTCTTCAGCCTAAGGCAATGCATTGTAAATGTTTCCCCCTATGTTTCTATTGAAGGTATTGTAGGTAGTTTTTGACCACTGCTGCTCTGCATATTGGGGAATAACATAAGAGAGTTTGTATGTTTGCTTGTTGAGACATTGTGACATTTAAACCTTGAAACATTAGTCACCTCAAATGTTGGCAAGAATTGGAGCTGATTTCAATCTTGCACATATTGTATATTGCAAGTAGTGAACGTTGTGAATGCCTGAATGTTTTTATTTATTTTCGCAAACTTTGTTTCGGGGCACTTTGATATTTGTGAATACTTAAAAAAGTATATTTATTATTAATTTTAATAAACAGCATTTTAGTCAAGGATATTTGGTAATAGGCAGTGCATGAAATGTTTACTTGAAAACAACTTTGCTAAGTGTTGCTAACCACATTCAGCTTGATATCTCATTTAGTTCTCTACCAATGTGTAGCAGTCACACTCACCCACTTCAACTGATGTGTAGCAGCCAGTTTCTGGCACCAAGGTGTGTAATTATCTATTTTAGCTGCCCCGGATAGACGAATCAAGACAGCACCAGCACCAGCCATCTGGCTGTGTGAGAACTCAAGTCTCTGCTGGCAGAAACACAAATGTGTTTTCGCTCTCCCTGTTCAAACACCCACCATAAAAACCTCCGCTGTTCTTGTTTTACAGATTGTGTGTTTGTCACGGTCACTTGGACGCTGTCTCAGTGATTCCGTGTGCTCCTTTATTCCAGCTGCCAGTCAAACGGCCAGCCAGGCTTGTTTTACTCCTCCTGGCCTGACAAGAATTTATAGAGCATCACTATAATTTTCAGATAAAAGGCAACTTCTTTCAAATCTTTGTAATGCTCAAAGTAGAGTCTCTTTGTGAGGCATAGACATAAACGCAGGAACAATACGGTGGATTGTGTAAAAGTCTTCTGTCTAGAATAATACAATCATCTATGCATATGGTTAGGTTACTTTATGTCTCTTTATAATCAGGTTTTAGATGAGGAGCATGTAAAATTTAATTTGTAAAAAAAGAAAAGCATCCAACCTTTCTTTCAGAGTCATGAACTCATTCTTGAAACTGCTTTAATGTATGTTGCTGCGTTCCTTTGAGCATAGCTATGGGACAAGCCAATTACCCGAGAAAAGAACCACACTGACCTTAAGTGACCTTGTACCAAAGCCTACTGCACAGCATGCATACATGTAAGCAATACATCACCAAATAAAGCAATTTTGTTGTGTGTGATGGAAAAAAAAGACTTAGGGACATATGCATAGGTCATAGCTATCTTTAGTTGAGACTGAAGGCCTTTTGCAGTTGTTATCTGTGTGAAACAGGGCCAGATGGGGCCTAACCTTGGCTCATTCCCCACTGGGCATTCATCTTAGCTCTAATTAGCTGCTTTTAGAAGCTTGCTAGGCTAGTTATATCGCTCTGGACACAGACACCTCTGCCTCTCACACCTTTCCTCACAGTGGAGTCCAGGTCGTGCTCAGAATAAGAAGCCTCAACCGTTTTGGAGCTGATGACATTCACTGATCAAACAGAATGTTAATGGATGTGATTGGCATTCATTACACTGTTTAAATGGAATGTAAGTGCGTGATTTATTATTTAATTCAATGAAACCCAAGAGGTCAAGATGTTCTACTACTGTACAGTGGTCTGACAGGTTTTTTTTTCAAGTTGAGCAAAAACACTGAGTTACCAGTTTAGAGTGTTACATACTTCTATACAATGTAATGCAATCAATACCTAACATTACGTTTAATCACGATTTTAAAATTCTCGCTTTCTACAATATCTGTGCATGGCAACTAGGGTATGGTACAGCGTTAAGACTGGAAGTAAACTATGTTTACGGTTGGGGATTGTGGTCTATGGTTTATAAAAAAAAGCAGTAATTTCAGGTCTCCTGCATGAAAATCTGACACAGTACAAGCCCATCCACCACCCTGATCTCCACACCCCTTGCCGTATAAAGGGCACACCACCCCCTCCTTTGGCACTGAACGTTGGCATTGGAACCATAAATCATCAGATGTGGACTCATCCAATATGTTACTTAATATATAATATTAATAATTCCTGGGGGCACCAGGCTGCAATACCACAGCCCTGCAATAAATCCTATAAAGCTTATATTGTTCAGGTTTTGCTGACATCATGTCAGTGAGGTGTTGATTCAACTTTCTGGTAGTTTTTTTAATTTTGTCAGTGGACAGTGGTCTGTAGGGAGCGATGCACTGATTCAATAATGTCTTGAATGCAAGAGCAGAGAGAGCCCCTTTTTTTTAACAAGATATTGAGCTCCTCTCTGACTCACAAGGAATACTGGATCTGCAAGTCTTTTTCCTACTGAAACTTATAACAAAACAAAAAAAAAACACCTTTCAGCATAATGTAGTCCAATATAACGCCATCACAATGTGCAGCCTCAAAGACTGCAATGGTGTTGACCTCTATGACACAGTTTCAAGAAAAATTTAACTTCACAAAGGATTTACTGCAGGCAAGCTGTACTGGAAGCATTGTTGATTGGCTGTTGGTCAGGTGGACCTAATATAGTAACTTTGAGTTACCTGAAATAGCATTTTGAGACTAAAGGGCTTTGAAATTGTTCCATTAAAGATATTGGCATTCTAACATATATACAGTTCCCAAGAAGGTGTGAATGAAGTAAAAAAGAAGACAATCTTACAATGGACTCACTCTATATGACACTCACAGGAGCATTGTTTTGCGTTATTTACAGTGAAACATCATTCTCCTACTGACTGAACTGATAAGATGACTCATTCCACGATGTTAAACACTGGAAAAGCAGCTTTACATTTTCATGTCATCTAGGTGAAATCATTTGTGAGTGCAAATATTCAACCATGTAGCGCAAAAAGAGACATTTTTTCAGCACAATTCAATTCACAATTCATTGTGTACTTTTCACTCACTCAGAATCACTTGATTTACCCCACAAAAGCACAAACTCTTTTAATTAGGCCACAGCCACCAGCTGAGGCAGTATTGATCGCCGTTTGTGCAGCTGATGATGGATTATGGATCTGATAGATTTTAGCCCTCAGACAGGGGAGACATGACAAGGTATTCTGTTAACACAGAGAAATCCATACTAACATTCAACTGGACCTCACTCCCTCTCTATCTCACTCCTTCCATCCATCATCCCTCCTCTCTTTCTGTCACTTGTTTCCTCCATCTTACTATTCTCTCTTCTCTCTGTCTTCTCTACTTTTTTTTCCCATTATTCCCTGCATCTGTCTCATCTCCATTCTCTTAAATTCCATCTATTTCTCTTCATGCCCTCCTCTACCTTTCGGTCCTCCACTGATTCCCCTCATCACGTAATTTTCTCTTCTTCCTCTTTCCCACCTCTCTTTCCGTCTTTTCCAAATCGTTTCTTTTCCTTTCTCCTTTCCTCCCTTTTGCATGGAACTGCTGCCACCTCAGAAAGCTGAAATCTGGTGTGAAGTTAATGTACTTGACCTCTGACCTAATTTATTTATGTGGGAGACAGAATTATAGTTACAGTGATATTTACAGTACTGCTCTTTAAATAGCCAATCAAAACAAGTTATTTAGATCTCACCTGTCTTTCTGTGTGTGATTATGGCTTGATAGGAGGATGGAAAATAACTGTGTGGATGTGTTTTCTAGTTCAGATGTATGCGATATGTGCATGTATGTAGAAATAATTACAATTCCCATGGTATGGCGAAGGAAAGCATAATGCAGAAAGTGTCCTGGCGATAGAAATAGAACATAGAAATAGAAATGTGTGCGAGAGGGAAAAAACCCTCCAGGATTCAGATGAGAACAACACAATGCCCGGTTCATAGCTGTGCTGCAAGGAGGAGAAACCAGTCATTTTCTGTCATTTTGAATGCGGCTGGATTGGTCATTGATCCATAACCTATAATAAAGAGTAAAATACATCACTAAGAGAATCGATTTCACCTGGGTCAATGCTATGCAATGCTGAATGTGTGTAAAGTGTGAGTGTGTGTGTGTGTGTGTGTAGCGTACAAAGGGCTTTGCTTCAAAAGTAGATATCTACACACAAAACAAAAAAGACTGCTGTGGACTTCCTGGTGACTGAAAGCGAAGAAAAATATTACTTATTACTGATATTACGAGTCAAAATTGCTTTTCCTTTCTTTCTGTTTTTTAATTGTTTTCTTTCTCGTACTGCTTTTTGGTCAAATATCACCTGATGCCTTTTTGCAAAGGGGAACTGAGATGTAGAAGATATTTCTTTAAGAGCAAATACTGAGCAAATTCCAACATATAATAAATATAGAACCCATATATTCTATGACATTTAGACAGGGACTTTCCCACAGAAAACCTTTCAGCGTTATTACACGTTGGTCCAAAGGTGAGCAAGTCCCAAACCACTGCGATGTTTGTATTCTACTCTTTAATGAGGCTGGCTTAAACCAGAGCCGCTGTGCCTAAATCCACCTTTTTTCTCAAGTCACAGGTCGGTCAGATAACCCATCAATGCCGGTCCATCTCTTTATTATAACAACTGATGTTAGAGAAATGGGATGGGATTTTTTGGATGTCCTCACAGGAATCTTATCTTCATTATCTTCAGTTCCTTTTGATGGTGTGGGGTGTTTGATCAGTGGGAGACTCCGAGAAGAAAACACAGGCAGAGAGAGAGAGAGAGTCAAAATGTCAGTTAGCTGAAGCAACAAGCCTGCAGTATATTCAGACCTGGGAAACAGATGGAGGGAGGTTTCAGCAGTCCTATCAGCTTCAGTGGGAGAGCCAGACCAGAGATGACAAGGTCGCTGACAACACTTTCACAGCCTTTTACTGTAAACGCCACTACAGAACTCTTCATACAATTGCACACGTTTCTGGCTGAATGTGAAAGAAGACATTGAGAGAGCATGCAAGAGAGATAAAGATAATATCTACATGTAATGAGGTCTCATACATTTTCACATTCTCGCACACTTCTTAACACCTTAATAAGACGTTCAGGAGTTCTGGGAAGTTTCTCTGATTGCTTCCTCCTCCAGGTAATTTGCATCGAGAATCTACATTCTGTCTTTCTCTTCCATACAGTGGGGATGTAACTGAATACAAATTCATTGTTTGGATATGAAACAGCATCTCAGCACCTTAAAACTGCTATAAAAAATAATCCAGGTGATTGTTGTCCGTACAGGAACTGTTAGTAGCAAAGGTAAACAACGGCCTGTAAACAAACAGGCTATGGGTTAAAAAAAAGAGTTTTGAGTTTGATACTCACACATTCAGCGAGTTTCCTTCTCAATAGCTTTCCATCCATTTTCACCAGATTTATTATCTGCAGTGCAGATCAGGATAAAGCTTGACTGATGTTCCACAGATGTTTGTTTTCACCTCATAATCTAATATTGAAGCCCGACACCTCCAGCGGCTTGACAGTAGACAGGAAAATTACAAGCTTAGTTTAGGGACCATTATAAAAATGCATGCAAAATGGCCAAGAGAGCTTTTCAGATATTTGTCAATAGCTTTCTCATTTTTTTGTTATAGCCTATGTAGACACTTAAGACCAACTTCATTTAATGAGGACCTCCTCCTTTTATACACAACCTCCACTTTTTAAAGAAAGAACATGCAATATGGCTCATTGCAAAAATTGTATTTTCTCCTGTTGAAACCTCCTGTTCTATTTCCACCCAGACCATTAGAGCTTTTATTTAAACTCAGTTCAGTCTTTTTCAGTCTTTTTCTTTTTTTGAAGGTGGGGTTCATTACTATACTGTTCATGCCTTATTATTAGACTTATTTAGCTTCAAATGTTATGTTATTGTGTACATTTTGTGTGCAGCTAAACTCATATGTATAAATGACTGTACGAAACATTAAATACAGAAAATTAGGCAGCTGAAATAATATTGAAAACTTTCAGTGTATGTTCCGCCTATTTCCTATTTAAATCTGAAGACAGATATTTTTATCTACAGATAGAGGTAGTGGCTTTATGCAAGTCCCCTAGTAGTTCTTACTCTAGGCTTGCTGTATACCTCTACCCTATTGTCCCGTCTCCAAGGTAAGTTTCCTGGGGACAAAATCTTTTTGTTCTCTTTTCAGCTAGAAGAATTTGACTGTATATACCTGAATAAGACTTTACTGTTACCTCCTGAACTTCTCAGCACTGTCTCTTTACCAAAAATTTACTTGAAGATACTGATGCAGAAATAGCAGCCCCCTCACTTGCTGTAAGAGTGAAAATGGGTGTTAGATAGAAGTATAAACTGTGAAAAAAATAAGTGCCACACTCTGTAATTAATGGTCTTCTTTATTAATTTGACAAACGTTTTGTGTTTCACAGTACTTGGCACTACTGCATCACTTACAGGAACATAATGGAGTATGTGATTTTCATACTAAGTCACACACACACACACACACACACACTCACGCACGCTGACATGCACACTCAAAAATTTGGCATTGACAGTACCTTGAACTGCAGCAGTACCCATGATCCCTCTCTCCAACCTCCTGACCAGCTTGAACTCCAAATCCACGAAACCATGGTGATTTACATAATTACAGGAGCTCATCTGACCTGCTGAAAATGGTGTGTCATCACACTGTCAAAAAATGATTTCCATCTGAGAGACCAATAACAGGGGGAAGACAAGAGGAATAATAGCAAATTATACAAACCCTTTGTAACTAATTGGATAGAAGTCGAGCTAAAATAACAGTCTGTACTGATTTATGGTGGATGAAATAAAGTGATCTCTGGGAAATGAAGGGCAGGAACACCTTAATGATAACTACTAACCATAAAAGATGTCATAGATTGGCTCTTTTTAGAGAAATGTGTAATTAAAATCAAGACTGCTCTCGCCAGAATAAGTGAGCAGTGGTCGTTCAAATGCTTAAAACAACCTATGACCAATTTCTGGGAGGGTCACATCCAACAAGGAGGTTGGGGTGATTGGTAGTCAACAAAATGCCAGACTTTGATAGGGGAGTCTATTGGTTTCTTTAAGGCATGATCACAATTTTTTTCCCCAACCTTGACCAACTAGTTCTTCTTTTTCACAGATAAAGGTCCCCTTACCTTAACGAAGACTTATTTTAACCCAAACCATGATGTTTCCCAAACCTCAACAAGTTGTTTTTGTGCCTAAGCCTAACCAAACCTTAACTATAGCTGTGTCAGATCAGAAACGCTTTAATTTGTAATAATTTTGTAAGGCCCTGATAAGTCATGTCTCCCTGCATCAGATCAAGGGGTGTCAGATCAAAAAACAACATATTTGCTGTTCAGTTTGGAGGACTTGTAGACAAAGAACACTTTTCATTTTGACTGATAAAAGTCTGAATTATATTGTTTTGAATAAACAGATTTTCCATGGCCATGATCACTTTTTAGTCAGTGTAGCTGGCACTATGGTGTCTTATTTGTTGAATTTTCTACTGATAAAATTGCAGTTATAGATAGTAGAGTAGATGGGATATAATTTAATAATTCATAACCAGGTAAACGAGAGGGAGAGCAAAGAGCTTGACAGGGCTGGTCACAGTTATGTACATACAATAAATCCCTTTCTAGCCTCATATGTTTATACAACAAGTGTGAAACTGATGTGAGCATCTAGTGGAAAAGGTGTAGAGGATGAGAGAATTAGTTGAGGTTGAAAACAGGCAGGCATTTATACAAAAAAGTATAAAGCAAGTTTTTTTAGGCATAGAGGAAGCTGTAGTAAATCCAGATGGGAGATGAGTAAAATTGGAACAAACTTAGGTGTGGAGGAATCTGGATACATGTTGAGCAGATCAAATCTGCACGACCATGACAGCTGGTTTAGCTCTGCTAGCTTTGGCTACAGTAATGGGCTCCTCTCAGGTCTTTCTACAAAAAGCTCTCCGACAGCTGCAGCTTATTCAGAATGATGCTAAGAAAGTTGATTTGACTTCAGGTTGTCAGAGAATTATTTTAACATTTTGTAATGTTTTGTTTCGTTTGAAATTTTTCTTTATTATTCTTTTAATCTGACATTTAATTTATTCCACAACATCTCCTATTCTGCTTTAGGCTTAATCTCTTATGTAAGGCACCTTGAATTACCTGTGTAGGAAATATGCTTGACGTTGCCTTCTTACACTTCTGGCAGCCTAAGTGGTGGTCACCACAGTTTTGTCAGTGTAGATGGAGGGGTAGAAGGCAGGATTTTACAGTGAAAGAGCATTTCAGTCTTGTTGAATATGAGGCTGAGATCTCAGGCAGACGTCCAGCTGGAGACATAAGTGACCCACACAGAGCTGTGTACTGCAACTTGAGTGTAAAACTTCACACAGCTGTCAGACTCGTGTGGATTCTGGTTAAATCTAGCTGTTATCCCTGTGATTAGGCAGAGCGCTGTTTGCAATAGCACTGAGCCCCCAAGGTTGCCGCTGCTAATGACTCTGGTTCAAAAGAAGCAACACTTTCATGTCTCTTTTGATTAGTCAGGTTAGCTGTGACTCAGAGCTAGAAAACACTTTGGAAACAGAGTGAAAGTGTAACGGCGTTGAGACCTCGATTGTAATGTCCTTTTGGTTTGGCCTGAAAAAACTGTCTGCAAAGATTCTTCAAAGTCACACCGGATTGCTGAAGAGATACGTGGCCATCCCAGCATGAATAAGCATTTTGTCTCTTGTGTAGATACTGATCACACCTATTTTCTCATCCTTTCTTCCAGCATCATTTTTGAAACTTCAGACCCCAAGGATAACAATTTGATCGGTCTGAATCTTAATAAGCTTTCGCCTTGTGTAGAACAAAGCCAGCACTCCCAGTGCCATCACAGCGCACAGTAGGTGTTGTTTGAGTAGTTGTTGTGTGAGTAGTTTTGCAGTTTATTTGTATTGTGTTTAAAAAGTTAAAGTTAGGAATACAGGTTTAAAATCTGAGTGGGAAGTGAGTTTATTGCTCCAAAACACAGAAATCAGGCTGAAAAGGTGATTTTTAAAGCCAGAAATCGCAGCAGCTCATGAAGTACTCACTTAGTCGACAACATGAGATGCCACCGGAGAGATAACTATCTGGTTAGGGCATTAAAAACCTTACTGATTTCGCTCATTAGTGACCTGCTCAAGGGCGTCATGACTGAAGTACATGAGGGAGAAAGAGCATCATCCATTCTACTTTAGGTTCAGACCTCTACTGCCACAGGAGGAGGCCTGTGTCTGCCTGTTAGTCTTTCTGTATTCCCATCAGGGTCAAAGGTCCATACTGTACACTGACAACATGTTCAAAATGCAGAGCATCAGCCTAGTGCTGTATGTGAGTTGCATTCTATAGTGGTTACAGTGTGCACTGTATAGTAGTTTACATCAGTCAGGAAGCACTATTAGCATATTACTAGACATTCATCTGAGAAATAAAAGCCAGATCTCCTCAGCATCAGCAGACACAAAGCAAGCCGACAAGAGAAACGTGACAAGAAAACTTGCAGCAGTTTGAAAACAAGATTAAGAGTCTAAAGCCATGCTAGTGGCTCTGTGAGGCTGTACTTAGGTACAGCATTGCTTTGAGCTAAATACTAACTCCGGCATGCTAACATGTTCACAATGAGGCAGTGAAAATGACAATGCTAACATGCTGATGTCTTCAGCATTTTAGTTTAGCGTGTTGGCATGCTAACGTTCGCTAATTTGCACTAAACACAAAGTACAGCTGAGGCTGAGGCGAACGTCGTTAGTTTTGAAGGTATTTAGTCATAAATTAAAGAATCAGTGATTAGAAGTGATTACAAATGTATATAAATATAATAAAGCAAGACTGTAGAATAGACCTGCAGACATGGGGCTCAATGGGTAGAACAGGTAATGGCGATTCATTTGGAGCTCAATTTCCCTTGGGGTCACTAATGTTAAAGGCAAGAGGCACCTAACTAACTTCTAAAATAACAATTGAAAGCTGCTTTTCACAAACATGCTATCTGTTCACAATTTAAAATGTTATCAGTGTCCAGCAGAAATTAATTTACAGCATTTCCTGAGGAGCATCGAAGACACACAACAGTAACAGAATAAATTGATTGTTCCGCATGATGCTGCCATGGCTGTCCCTTATAATCTCATAAGTGAAAACTGTATAGAATATAGCTTGTTACATTTCTGCCTACATTACTGGAGCCTGATTTCTGCTAAGCACATACAGCTCATATAGAGAACTATAGCCATTATTGTGTAAATATTTTGTTTCTTTTGTCAAAGTTCCCCCATATGGAGAAATAATTGCTCATTTGGCATTCTAAGTTGTCTTAGGACTGGGAAGTTCATGAATTATTTTTTACACAAGATTACTCCATTTTAGAATTAGTGCCACCTTGATAAGGACACAGTAGGTACTATAATCACTCAAGGCTTTACATAGTCTTTAATTTTCTTATATGGACGTGACAGCGTGTTCATTCAATACTACTGGAGAATGGATTTTCATGGACAGAATAAATGGAGATTGAATTATTCGTTATTACATTTTATCCTGAGATTACACGAACTAGCAGAACAAATACAATATTTAATAGTGTCCGATTCATTCTCCTCTGGGCGCCGACATCGCACTGATATTAGAGACTACATAATGTGATAGATTGAGGCCACAGCACCGTAATTGGTTCTCCTTGTAAGGAAAATGCCAAAGGACGAAAAAAAGCAACGTCTAAAGAAATACAGAAGAGTTTACTTTTAGCATTAATGTATTTGTGCCATTGCTGTCGTGGGTGCTCAGATTTCTCTTGCTCTAACTCCTAATTGCCATTTGGAGATGTATGAAGCCCAAATGCTGTTTATTTGACCTCTTGACTTAAGATACGTTTGCCTCTCAGCTCTTTTTGTCCATTAAATTGACCACTGGAGAGCTGTTCATGACCTTCTCGCTTTGTTTTATATCTCCTGTGTTGATTCCTTCCCTCGGCCAGATGTCCCTCTATTTTTCTGTGCTTTATCTCTCTCCTTTGTGTGAAGATTTTCAACTAGTGCCCTCTTTAAGGACCTGTGCACATGTCCAGAGTCCAAATGCCGCAGTTAATCACGGAGCGGACCATCTTGTTTCATTCTCTGTCTGACTCATTTCCCCTTATCTCATTTTTGTAAGTATGCAGTGATGTACAGCAGTTCAGTCTGGCTTCTATTCAAGTGTAGCACCTGTATGTTGACTTATCTGAGTAGTGAGATAAGGTAGTCACACAGTCAATTCCCTCTCCTGAAGATGGCAAATACTGTATGCGTGATATCCCAACTGTATACACTTTGAGAAATATAAACAGGGAAATCTTTAGCATTTAAATGCAGGCAGCCCAAGAAGGTTTTCTAGACGCATCAATAATTCAGTTTCTTCTTAAGGGATGGGCAAAAGACTGGTTTAAGTATTTGAAGATAACTAGTGAGGTTGTATAAAAACATCTGTTCTATCTAGAAATTAAAAAAAAAAAAGAGAGTAAGCTGTTCACACAAACCCACACAGATTCTGACTCAGGCAGATGGTTCTATTCTTCTTTCCTGTCAGTTGTGTCTTACGGCATTGATCACTAAAGTGTTTTTTAATTTTGGGGGGTCATGGGCTGCATCCAATTATCTGGCCAACATTTCCAACATGAATGAAATAAGTGTCTTTCAGGTTTCTTTGTGGTAGTTTTGTCAGAGAAAAGTATAACTTTTGGATTTTTCACATGTCATATCATAGAAAAATGAAAATGTAATTATGTAAAAGTTTCAGATAGACTATAGATATAGGGACAGAATATACATTTTACCATAGTGCAATAAAGAAACAATTGGCTACAGAACTGGACTTTGTAGCAGGACCACTTCCTCTGTAAATGACACAGATGTTTACAACCATGGAGGGAAACAACTGTTCACTTCTCATCCTTCCCTAATGCACCTCTTCCTCCATGCCTTCTTAAGGTGGATTTATACATGACAGAAAAGAGACATGATGGAGATCAGATGGCTGTGTTGTCAAAAAATTGTTAATTGTGCTGTATTACCTATGGAGAGATAGAGACCATATATATTTATAGATTTTTCAATGCTGCGGTACAAAACATGGAGGGAGATAGCCAGCAGCTTTTACTGTCAACTCAGAAGCTAATAATATTGTCTGCTCAGAGCAGGAACAGGCAGTGTTTTAGAGGACAGTACAGGGAAACAGATTTCAGATTGTGCTAAATGGATGGCATGTGTGCGATACAGTGATGACAGTCATCTTGCAGGTGTGCAACAAAAGATGGTAGCGTAGAAGCGGCGACAACAGCCCACATACTAATGCGTTTGTCAGGTTTATAAGCACTGACAATGCAAACTTGCCTGTGGATCAATGGTACAATGCGTTCCATGTCACAGGAAAAGCGCAGGTGCAAAAAATAAAATTAATGATGGCTGTATTCCATTCAGCTGCTTCGGTTTCAGGGTCCTGGTATTGTACATCACTGTCGCACTGTCACACTGCCATGGCTTACTGGAACACTTGAATAGAACAGAGTTATCGGTAATGTTATTAGTAACACCTGTGCAAAACGTGGTGGTCATTTTACACTTCCTACTGTGGGTGGAGTAAAAACCACGGGAGACTCCTTTCTCACACTCTTTTTTTATCTGGAGATCTAAGAACCGCTGGGGATCCATGGGCCATGCAAACTATTAATTATGTAAATCTGGTATATTTAAAATTGCTGATTGTATTTTTCTTACATCTATAACTTACTTCTTTTTGTTTGTACACAGGGTGCCCTATGGTTAGGAAAAAGTTCCAGCAATTGTGGCCCCCTGGCCACTGTTTACAGTCATTATGAACATAGAATATAAGATCAAAGTGTGTTTTCAAAGTGTCATGAAGCTGAGACTGAAAAAAGGTTCTAGGCCATGATAAACAGAGAGTGCCTGTGTTTTTGTTGTGTGTTTGTGCAACAAGAAAATACAACTGAACACCACAAAGTGTATGCACTATAATACTTCAGACACAGGCCTATAATTGGTAGGAAAACGGCTGAGTAGAATCTAAAGAAAATCCAAAGAAAATCCACAAAGTGAAGCATCCTTCCACTGAAGATGGATCATTTTTGTACCTTCTATACAGTTTTCACATGTTTCTGGAACGTGTGACTCTGGAAACTCACCTTTTTCCCTATAACCCCCAAACCTCCCTCTTTCCCTCTCTCTCCACTTCTCTTACCCTTCTCCTCCCTTTATCTTTACTAAACCCCATCAAACCCTTTATAAGCTTTGATCAAAGTCCTCAGCCCATGTATCTGACAGCTTGCATACATAGTGAATTACCATCAGCTGGCAAACGCGGCCATTTCCCTAACTTATTACCAAGCTATACTCCCCAGAAGGCACTTGAATGGAGATTGATGTCTTGGTAATGGTCATTCAGGTATCAGTCTGCATTAAGGCCTGCTGAGGGGAAGATATCCACCCTGCAGACCCAATCTGATAAGGGTCACACTGGTGGAGGGTTTAAATTGATCCTGTTTGAGAGGAACACCTGCTGGCTTGAGGACAGAGTCAAATGGCTGATTATGTTGTGGTTATTTTCGAGTTTAGTCTCCTAATTTTCACATACCAATAACTTTGGTGTACTTCCACCATTACTCCAGTTTTGTTTGATGAGAGAATATTTCAATAAGGAAGGTTATAAAGCCAGTCAACTAAAAACAGACTAATTGTCAAGATGTTACGGATAAGAGAGTGCCAAGAAATTGGTAATAAATAGCTATGCATATGTTAATCACGCAATCAGGAAAAACCATAGTTATGTATCCTACAACTTAAAGCATGTAACTGAAACTTATCCCAGCAGTAGCCTATTTCAAAGCTTCCTTTAGTGACACAGCTGCTCTGATCTGTGGCCAGAAGGTTGTCTGTGCCTTTTATGACAGCATCCCATGGAGGAGCCTGTGGAGAAAGCCATCAGGTTGAAAGTAAGGAGCTCAGGAAGTCCTGGCGTAGCAGACAGGTACCAGCTGACCACAAGGACTACAGCTTTTGTGGTAGCAGAAGCAAAAACTTCTGAAGGTTTTAGAGAGGCCAAAGATTTTGAGTTCTCAAAATGTCAGATGACTCATGAAGGGGAGGGAGGTCTTGGCCCCAGTCTGTTATCATAAAGGAGTGACTTTCTGCCATGCTCTGTGTGGAGATGCATCCCATAGTCTATGATTGCTGTTGGCCGAAGTAAAAGTCCACATTCTTGGCAGTGAGTCAAGCATGTTCTCAGAATGTGTTTGGCTCTGCGAAGACTGTCTTGTTGCTTAATATGTTGGTGATTTTCACGGAGAATATTAAAGTGCAGGTGAGAACTGGAATGGATTCACTTATGTGTAGTGTTGTGTCACTTGGTCTTTGCTGATGCCATATTCCAACTGGTATGCGCACAAATATTTTGCAGATGAGTGTAAAGTGGTTGGGTTGAGGGTCAGCACCTCCAATTGCGAGGCCATATTGAAAATAATGAAATTCCCCCTCTTTGTTGGGAGAAAGTTGCAGGTCGAACTGAGAAATTTCAAGCGTTCTCCAGGTCTTGTTTTTACATAACATGAAGCTGGAGGTCAGCAGGCAAACTGATGCAGCTTCCTCAGTTATTGTACATGACTTTGGAGGTGAAGAGGGAGCTGAGCCTGAAGGTCAACCTCTTTGTTTAAGAGTAACTAACTTACATTCCAACCCTCATCTACAGTCATGAACTTTGGGTAGTGAGTGAAAGAATTAGATTACAGATACACTCCACAAAATATTTCTTGGCGGAATGTTTTGGCGGGGCAGAGTGAGGAACTCTTGCATTGAAGGTGTGGGTGATTCAGGTATCTGATCAGGATGCTTGAACTCCTCACTATGGAGGCATTCTGGGCACCTGGGAGGAGACCTGTGGAAGACCTACTGGGGGAGTGCAATACACATACACATAAGGAGGATTCATTTCATTTCATGTGAGTGCTTCAGGATTTGCCACATCAAAACTGTGTCCAGATTTCCTGGTGTGTTGAAACGTTGAACCATTTGAACAACATCAATGCTCACATGGACCTCAGAAACATTCCTCTGCACAGCCAAGAGGATGAGCTGGTGAAAGTGACAGACACCAGCTGGTGTCTTTACACTTAGTAAACAATTCTGAATTAAAAAACATAATTTACAGACATCATGTGGTTTACAGACCATGCTTGTGAGTAAGAATGCACTGATCTATGCATTGTGAAAGGAAATCTAAACATTTCCTAAAGGGCTATAAACTTTATTTAGTATGACCTACTGACTCTCTAGTAAATCCATTGTCATAGTTCATCTGGACCTTTCAAACTGTCACTAAAGTCAGTCCTAGTGTCCTAGTTTTCTCCACTTGAGAATGGCATTTTATTAGGTAAAATATTACTTATACATACATTATCTATGCAAGCACTAGAGGAAACCACAACCTGACATACACATTGACATTTTTTTTAAACTTCATCACATCACTCCTCAAGACTGATTTAAAAGAGATTAATTTGCGTGACTCGACAATGGCAGCTGGCTCTCTGAATTTTTAAAGCAAGCGGCTGGTTCATCAGCAAGTGAAAGAAGCACAGTAGTTCAGTCATTGCTGTGGTCACAAAACACTTTGGTTATTGGCGAGAGCTTAAAGCTGAAAAGACCGATTATCTGCAAGAGAACACTTGACTGCCTCTGCCGAGTTATTCTCATGGGCGAAAAAGTCCAAGCTGTGCCAAAGATTTGCACAAAAGCTGTTCTCCATTCTAGGACGCCACATGGCTACCTCAAATTATCCTCAAATTTAATATACCCCCTTCTAATTGACCTTAACAATTAATACAACTAAGAAAATATCAAGAATAGTTCAGAAATAGATATGTTTATTGCAAAAGTATTTGAGATAATGTTTAACTTAAAATACCAAAAATCTGTTAATGACAAATTTAACAAATTAATTGAACAAGCCAAGCCACCATGGCAACAGGACTACAAATATTCTTGTGAAAGAGCTGAATACACACATTCACTAAGACAAACTGACACATACACCAGTGCGTGGGACGAGTGTGAGGTTGTGGGGGGATAAACATGGAGTGAGGTGGGGGTGCTTTGATAATGGATAGTTTATAGAGGAAGAGGATGATGCGAGGACAGGAAAAAAAGGATGAAGCAAGGACAAGATGGTGGCAGGCATGAAGGAGAGCAAAAGAAGGGCATCAAATAAAATGGTCAAAAATAATATCGTTGTCTGTCCGGCATTTACTCCAGAAACTGTTTGAATGTGAATATGTTTTTTTGGTGGAACAAGGGACAAATGTTGGTAAATGGAGATAGCAGTGGCAGTCCAGCCAGTAACTGACATGCACCCACACCTTATTAACCTCTGCCTTTACGAGTGTGATTTGAGAGACGCTGTGGGAGGAACCTTGTCGATCTTTCTGCCAGAGAAGTGGGATGTGTGTCAGCTTCGAAAGGCTCTCTCTATGGACTGTGAAACTGTTGCATATATGTACTGTGGTTCTCGGAGGGAACTATTGATTTCTGTTGGATGTATTCCCAAAAGGGGAGCCACGGGTGCAGATGCTTTATTTATACTGTGTGCATGACTTTATTGGTAAACAGGGAAACGGATTGATCCTTCTGTTTCTTGTTAGAGGCTGAATGTTGTTACAAAGTCTCAAGGGTCTGTAGGGATATTACTGCTGGGTTGGGTAAGTTTAGTTAGTTTTTTTTTTTTAAGCACAAATTTGACAGTTCACATCCAAGTGAGAATTCACACTGAATTTTCCTTTTTAAGCTCTGATGGATCCTACTTGGCAGTCAGTAATAAATAAGTGTCTGAACTGAATACAAATACGGTTGTGTAATATTCAAGTAACATTAAATCCTCGATTTGACGTCCATTAGAGAAGATGTGAACAGAGTTTTGCTATGCAGGCTATTGACGGCCATCAAGTATATTTAAGTAAACCATGATTTCATTTTAATTTAATTTTGCACATTTTTATAACCAAGTCTGCCTCTCAAAGAAGCTCAATGTTAGATAACTTTACAAGTCATATCCACAAGGACATTTACAAGGGTTTACAATAGTCTTTCTCAGTAAGCATTGGTGTCCATTCTTGTGTCAAGGAAAATGTTTCACTGACAAAATATGATTTCAAAACAAAACTGCCAAAGATGGAGCACAAATAGACAACTTGTATCTAATAGGATCAGATGGACAGTCAGCTGACAAAAAGAAGGGAAAGCCTCAAGATTCATTATGTGAAAAAGGCAATATGACCAAAGAACGTTATAGTATCACTGAAAAAACAGGTGGAAGAAACACCTGTGTGGCTTAATTATTGCCGCAATATTGTACACAAAGCTCATCTCAAACTGTGAAGATGCTCTGTCATGCTTCTGTTCCATTTCCCCCAAGATGACAGAGGAGGAACGTTCCTTCTCTTAGGGATGTGTTGACTTGGCACTCTTGAACTCCATTAATTACCTCAGGTTGAATTCCAACCAAATGTTACACCAGCTGATTTCACTAATTACCTTGCTTGAGGAGGTTGGGTGGTTGGTGAATGCTTCCATGTTTAACATGTGTGCAGGACTTTGACACTGGAGACCAGGGTTCACTGCCACTGTCTTGTACATTTCAGAAGCCAACAATGTAAGCGAACACTGAAATGCTCCAAGAAAGACACAGGATTTGGTGGTCGCGTTCTGGTTCAATCTTTGTCCTTTGTCAGTACTGTGTCCCCTGGCTCTTCCAGAGAGACCGAAGCAGGGGTCATGGAACACAGAACAACAGATGGCCACCTTTAATCTAAACAGCGAAAGATGAATCAAGGTTTAGAGGTAGTGAAAAGTATTGCGAGGCCACAGGAGAGCCGAGAGAACAGCAGTCATCGGGGCCACACAGTAACTCAGTGGGAAGTGCTCACAAAGAGGAGATTCTGAGTGCAAGCTTTGAAATCACCAGCTTCTTGAGGAGATGTGTGCTTTTGTATTCACATTATGGTAACATTTTACAATATGGTACACAAAAATGTGAGTGAAGAAAAACCTGATAATTAACGAATCGTTAATGAGGAGTTCCTGAATAACTGTAATTTGAGGACCATACAGTATATAGATAATGACGAGTTACTACAGAAAAGACTAGGACTACTAGACTAGTATATTAATCATTCGGTATTGGTTAGTTCATAATTACATTACTGGATGTGAATGTCCACTGCAAATAGTGGGAATCTCTTGCTTTTTTGGCTTCATAAAAAGAACAAAAAAATCTACAGTATGTCTGGAAATGTGGGCTGAAAATATTCAACCATTTGCATTTTCCTAAGCCTTAATAGCCTTACACCGTTTTTTACAGAGGAGGTGTGACACTGGCTGTTAAATGTGCTCATGCTTGATGCACAGCAGGTGTTAGCAAGGCAGCCTTTTACCATCTGTATAACACATTAGAAATCATGGTGTTGTGCATTAGCTGGACAGCACTGGTCCCGATATCCCACTGGCACTGGCCTTAACCATGTTCATGCTATTCTCAGTTAATTGCTCAAGCATTAAAAGACTTAGAAGCCAGAAGGTTTAGATGCTTTATTTCTTACTTTCCACATGGTAATTAGAATTGGTCTTTCGGCGCATTCATCCTGGATCCACATGCATTGATTTTGTTTGGATATTCACAGAGTCAGTAGAGCAGTTTGGTGTGTACACTTATTTGCTCAAGACAAGAAAAGCAATGTTCAGTGATTAAACATGAAATGTAAATAAATCAAACCAATATCGTACACTATTTCAGCTTTCATTATTTGAAAAAAAAAACATGAAATGTAATCATTTGTAAATATTTTCCCAAAAGTGTATTGACTTTATAATTGTCTGCAACACTGTGTATGTGTGTGCATGTTTGATTACATGTGCCTTTCACTACTGCATATTCAGTACCAGGGGGAGTAATGGGAAGTTGCAATGCAGAGGGAATAACAAGTATTCAATGGATTATTTTCCATGTTGATGAATTAAATTAATGAAAAATAAAAAAAGTTCGGAAAAAGGAAGATAAGCCATGAGTAATCGCCCGGAATGAGAAAAATATCTAAAACATAAAATATAAATGTCTGCTTAAATATTTATGTTTATGAGTGTTCACAGTATTTGTGAAAAGGGCTTTTGTGTTTGGGCAGAGTGCATCACGGAGGAGAGGCAGAAAGAAAGGAGAGAGCGGAAGAGAAGAGTGGGAGATGTGGCGCAGCTTTCATTTAGTAGTTCAGTCTTCAAAGAATTGATTCCCCAAGGAGAACTTGCAGGGAACTAATAGCTGTGAGCTTCTCTAAAAAATTAGGGTACTGCCAGTGTTTTGATGACATACACAACAGCCCACTGTGAGAGAAGACGGGAGGTGGGAAATTACACAACCAGTGAAGGTATTACCATAAATATGTTATGGCAAAGGAAATTATAGGATGTGCTGCTTGTGTGCATATAGCCCCACATGTGCAGTGCACGTGCATCCAAGACCTTTGTGTGATCATATATACTTGTGTAGCAAAAAATGGAGGCAAGAAGAAATGAATTTTAATGTTTTACAAGTTTTGTTCAGTATTTTTTAAGTGACCAGAAAACATGTAGAAGTAAGATTAATTTACTGACAGAAAGGTGCAAGGTAGTAAAAAAGATGGGTCAGTCACACCTCCTTTTAGTGGGAGTTTGGTTGAGAGGAAAACACAGCGAATGTTCCCCCTCCATTAATTACGCTTCTGAGCAGTCTTTGTCTATTAATATAATAACAGCATCCTCCTACCAACTCTGTGCGCCTCCGCTAAGTGAGAGATATGTCAAGATACAGTAACAGACAATATTGGTGGTGAGAGTGCGTTTTCTGCCAAGTAAATGAGACTAATTTCCAAGCGTATTAAATCAATTAGGGATGGCAAATCTCTCTCATGATGATGTTTATCAGTGAAGCTACATCGAAGGCTGCAAGCTAACTGAGTAGCCATTATTCTTGTGCTCCCACGTTGAGAGGCCATGTAAATATGAAATGGATTTGCAATAACACATTAAATTCAGTAATTAATCTCTACCGCAATGTTAAATAATGGTTTCAAACAATCAAATTTGACCTCTTGAGGAAAAGGTTATGGGTGTTTTCATACAAGCGTTTCTGTTTATTACAATAAATGCTACATTAACAACTTGGATGGATTATTTCCAGCCCTGTATGTCTATGTATTTGCCTTATTGTAGTGGTCTCTGTTTGTCACTGAGAGTTTCTGATGTCAGTGGGTGGAGAGGACTACAGGGAGACCTTGGCAGAGATCAGGTTTCTTTTCTTCTCTCTGCCTCAGGGCATTGCTATACCAGTCTGCTGTTGCAGTTGACAACTTTATTTTGGAGAGCCAATGGATTACTTCATTTTTTTATGACATGCTGTCAGAATCAAAGTGTGGGCTGATTGTATGAGCCACTGTCCATCACTAAGGAACTTGCACATGGAGAGGCAGACAGAGCCACTGAGAGCCAACAGGTGGGGCAGACTGGTTGTGTTTGTGCTTCAGTTGCCCTGTGCTCACTGTGAATGAGTCAGCATGTTTCAGTGGGTTTCACTTGCCATCGACAACTGAAGAGGTGGTATTCGAACCTAATATTCTTTATACACCAAAGAAATAATTTGAAGTTGAAAGTTAAATGAAAGTTGTTTTTGCTTTCAGTAGGCTGGTGTATTAAAAGCATATAGAAGCCTCATATACTGTTCACACCCACTGGAGTCTAAGGGTTTGACACACAATGCATGCTGGTACTGTAGAACAGTAAGGGCCAAGCTCTCTGTCAGTTTGAAGGCTGCCAAAGTGGTTTATTTTAAAAGACTAAATGTCAAAATGTGTCTCTGAAATTGTGTCCGAACTCTATTGTTGTTTAAAAAAAGGATATAAAGGTGTGACAATAAACATGGTAGAACTGATGAAAGTGGTGACGATGCTGCACTCACCTCCTCCTTTCTGAAGACTCTTTTCTTCCAATGAAACCCGTCCAAGAAGCCAAACGTTTAGTCAATAATGATGCAGCTCAGGACACTGATGTACAAATTATGTTTCTTGTGAACTTTACTTCACTCTGCCTTCTATGTGTTCGCTGAACTATTTACGTTTGGTCCGTAGGCTGATCAAAGGCCTCAAACTTGAGATGGTTTTAATGAGAGCTTCTGGCAGCCAATTATTCCGAATGACCTAATTGCATGGGATACTTCTGCCACACACACATACACACACACACCTCCTTTTTTCTTCTGTTGCTTTTGTTTTGCTTGCCTACAGTATCAATTTTTCTCTGTCTGTGTCTCTCCTTCCTCGGTCACTCTCACATTCAGATTTCATGTCATTGTGTAAGTACGTGTGTGTGCAAGAGGGAGAGAAAAAATTGATTAATCTGATCGAAAGAGGACAGATGCATGTCAAAGAATAACAAGCATGCGGCCTATTGATTCCAAGCCAATTTACCTGCTCCTGAGAAACACCACTGCAGCAGTTGAAGCAGTTTTGCCGCATTTGATTAAACTACAAAAAAATACATTGCAGCAACAAGACGGTAATGAAAATAACTTATACAGTATAGTAGATACATTGCTCTATGATACAGGAAGGGCAATATGGGCGGGGAGTATTGAACGTTAGACTGTAACAGTGACTCTGTGTGAACACAGAGCTGAAGATCTGAATTAGCCACTGCAACAAAGTTGAAAAAGTAACTTTAAGTTAATTGTTATTCAAGTCCCTGCAACTGCCACCATCAACAATTTGTAACTAAATAATAATTTCTCCATTTTTTTCATTTTCCATCACAGTCCTTTATGTCAACCTGCTTGATTTCTTTATGTGAAGTTTACATTAAACCAGAAATTAAAGTTTTCTTTCACTGTGTTTCTTCCACAAGGAAATAAATGGGGTTGTGTAGTCTATAATTATGTCCAGAATGTATTTTCTGGCTGAAAGGTGTGGAAATTGTAGAGGTGACAGACATGTATACATATGAAAGATATTTGACACTCCCTGCGCTTTTTGTGCAATGAAACCAGACTTCACACTTCAGTAGAGATGTATTATAGTTTACCTCAAATAAAATTCAAGTTTTAATATCCTAATCAGTGGTACTTTTGCACTACTGTGACAAGACTTTGCAATTATTATTATGATCTTTTTCAAAGAAAGCGAATATAGCTACAGTATGTGAAGCAAAGTCAGCTTTGCTTTCCAAACCTTCTTTTAAAACACTCCCTAACATTGCCCACTACTTATTTAAGTTTTAGTGCAGTTTATGAAGAAGTTGAGCTCACAGTGCTTTTGCCTGTAAAGTCACACATCATTGGCTTTTACCACAGACAATTACTCCCATTGCTGCCCTTTATTCTGGTCTCAGAGTGATGGATGCCTCTCTCCTCCTACAGATAACAGCTCTGTCTGGTTTCTTATTCTGAAGCATCGCCGCTATAATTCTTAAATCATGTGAGTGCAGCTCTGAAATAAAGAAAGACGCATCTATAATAGTGGCTTGGGAAATGGATTTGTGAGCAGCAGGATGAAAAACAGTTAATGCATCGAAAACAGAGAAGACGGTATGTGTTTTGAGGCTGCTCTATCTCTCTCTCTCCACTTCACTGTATAAATATACACGTTAGATATGTAAATGATCTCCATATGTATGCAAAGCTCAGTCCAACCATTTGTTTTCAACGCTTGTGCTGTCATGATAGCAGCAAAAAGACAAGTGCTTTCCGCCCCTTACCATCTACATCTGCGCTAGCTGATGCTGCAGTGTCTGCGTATGTGCGAGCGAGTATAGGCATGTGCGCAAGTATGTGTGTGTCTGTGTGGGCATGTGAGAATATGTGTGTGTGTGAAAGAAAAGTGCCTGGCAGCTGTGTATATGGAGGATCGGGGTTTTGTGTGGAATGGTGTGATATGCTGTGAACACAAATCTCTCAAGATTGACTCATTTTTCAAGCTTCAAACGTTAGATAGGCCACCTGTCCCATATCCTCCCCCCTCCCTATCAACCATGTTTTGCAGAACCCTTGATGATAATATGGCTGCATGTATATGGGGATCTATATTAGCATGTGTGTGCGTGTAGACATGCATCTTCATTTGTATAATTAAGCGCTCTTCACATATGTTATGTTTGAATGTTTGAAATCCTGGTTCTCCTGGAATTGTATCTCACTGATGTTAAGGGTGTTTTGTTCGACAGGTTCTGGCTATCAATGTGAGGCCAGTGGCCACGGAGGGAAGTTATGGCAACAGCAACAAGTGCAGAAAGCAGTAAGTAACATAAACAGTAAAGATTGATGTGCAGTGCATGAGATCCACTCAATAAAATTGAACATTAGCATTGTTCTTTTGTTTATCAGTAGATTTTAATATGTTCATCAGCTGCTGCTTCAGCATCTGTTTAGGCTTTGTCAGATGCCAGCCAACTCTGCCTCAGGCTAGACAGTGTTTCAACATAGACAGCTCATCTAGATGATGTACCATATGTGTTGAGGGGGCCATCTGAATTGGAAAAAGAACAAGCACTTCTTTTCCTAAGTTGCACAGTTAGAAAGAGACTAATGAAATGTCAATGTGGAGGACTTTTGCGCATAGATGAAAACCTTTCATCTTGTATGATATAATCTCAGTTGTGTCCAGCCGAGGCCCTTTGCATCGCATAATAATTCTTCAATCTACACTGATTTGCCTCAGCTGCTCTGCATCTCCCTGATTACTCTCCAGATGCTTTTCAATTGCTCCAGAGTATTTAAGGCATCGTCTCCAGCCGCTCTTTGTTCAGTTGCTCTGATGTCCTAACCGTATGTTTTTGCAGTTAAGATTTTTCTGCAAGTTATACTTACTCCCAGCCTGTATAATCAGTTGCTGCATGTCAGTCTCCTCAGCTGTGTCAGTATCCTAACTTAGCCTTTCAGTTTCCATCCAACACTCTGCAGTCACCTGGCAGCCTTCTCCTCTGCCCTGTCTCTTGTATACCATTCTCCAGTCAGCACCTACAGCCTTCTGCAGCAGTCTACCTGCTGTTGCATGTCTGCAGTCCATCTTACCCTAATGACTGGTGATCTTCTGTTACGCACGAGTCCTTCCACTTTTCTGACTCTGCAGCTAAAACTTAACAACTGTTTCTGCAATATTGTGGTAAAATGTTCCAGATTCAGAAATTCCTTGTCAGATTGTCCTGATATGGTGAACTGTATGCATCGTCTAATTCTTCTGCATCTTGTTGGTTACCATATGCAGGTTTAAACAAAGACTTAAATGTACTGTCATACACATTAGTTAAAACATTAAAATAAACGGTTTAACTCATGAACTGTTTAGTTCCGATCTATATTTGTACTCTCAAATGGTGCTTTGTGCCTAATTTTCCATTTGTGGCCCTATTCGCACTGGACCTTATTTGAAATAACTGCAATCTGTTAAGTAAAAATAGATTTAGCCTAAGAGGAACTGTCTGATATTAGTCCAATGTGCATTGAATTATGTCTGTTAATTTGGCTTTTCTCAAGGATGCCTTGGTTTTTCCACACTTTAATTGGAGTATTATGAAGATAAGAGAGCACTGACACACACACTTTTAGCCACAGAAAGTTAATCTCCAATAGGTCTACGAAGCATGGAGATGGAGTAGACATATGACAGCATGGCCATGTTTTGGTAAAGAACATTTAATTTTTCAACAGGCTGAATACTAACATCTTGGTGGATAGATTTCTAAAGTTCCTCAAATAATTCTAGTCCAGTGAGAAAAGGACTTAACTCAAACAAACATGAGACAGCTTGAACTTTCAGAAACTTATTTTGGACTCTAGATTACTCATTTTATGAATTACAGGCTCTCTATAAATACTGAAATAAGTTATGAAATGACTCTGAATTAGTGGGTTTCTGTGTAATTGATTACATCCACGGGCCTTATTGCATGCGTCTGAGAAGTAAGATCTGAGTTCCAGTCCATGATGTTTAAGTCTTTGTCTCTGTGGATAGTCTGTTCAACCAAAAAGATGAATTATTGTGGAGAAAAAAAGACAGTGTTTCTCCCCCTCTGCTAATTATATGATCCATTATTGGACTCAAATGAGCAGCCTACATGACAATCCCATTCATTATCATTCTCTTCAAATGGACTAATTACATGATGGCCTTTCCACACTTTCCCCTCACTGAGGTCCCGCAGAGCAAATTTCAAAGTTATTCTTCACATGCTGCCGCTGCAATGTTACTTTAATTGATTGGCAGAATGATTGATTGCACTCTGCATTGGATGCTTGATCTATGGATGATATGTCATTGCAGATACTGAAAGTGTGTCTACAGTCAATAGCCAAGGATTAATCCGGTGGTCCACCCAAAAAATATATATTTCTCATTCATACATCCCTACATCCTATGCATATGCTCTATTTACTGTATATGTGTTAGAAAATAGATAACAGTTAAAAGGCTTTTAAGCCACCATCTATGATATTTTAATACATTTAGTCTGCATTCAGAGGGAGAATCAATGTTGAATGAGATGAGATGCTGAAAGGCTCTGAAGCTACAATATAGCACTTGTTGGTTGGACTACATTTTATATGACACTCAATCAGTTAAAGCTATTGTGCAGGAAAAGTCGATTTTATAGAATAAAGCTACCCCTTTTTTTTTTTTTACACACTCCGCTTTTACAAACAAAAGCATGCCATGGCATATAAATGCCATCTGGCTTTATCATTCCTGCTCTGTAATTCAGTTCTGTGTCCAATCTGTAACCCGCTATCAATCGAGATGGAAATGACTTGCTAATTTTCTCTCAATGCAGCAACCAGAGAAATTCAACATCTTCCTGTGACAGACAGACTCCATTCTCTCCCTCTGCCTCATCTCACATTTTCATATTCTCATATATTTATATTCTCCAATGAATTGTCTGCTGGGCCTGTTATGAAGCAGGAAATATGTATGAATTTCACTTGATAGCTAATAAACATCCTCAAAACAGTATGCGCACAAACACACGAGAGAGAGAGAGAGAGAGAGAGAGAGAGACCATTATCCACTATGTTGGCAGAAAATAACATCACATCATTTTTGCAGAGAAAGGAGGAGCACTTTGCTAGCACTGTGCTGTTCATTAGCATTTTCTTCCCACAGCCAAAGAGCATCGAAATGGACCGGTAAGTCACAGAGTCGCCCATCAGCAAGACATACAGTGTAACACAGTACACCTACAGGGACAGGCTGGACCACATGGGATCATTTACTTTCCAAAGATGAAAAACTAGAATATATTCACAGAGACAGAAATAAATAATGTGTGCCATATGCATTAAAATGCACATTAGCCTAGTATAATTTCACATACTGACATTAATACTGGAGATGAATATATGCGGCCTAAATTGACTAATAAGCGTGCTTTATATAATCGAACACTATCATCTTATTTTTGTATCCTCTCTTTTGTTGGACAATTTCAGTTTTGGCGTCAATTTGAAATGTCATTTTTTTTATGCTCTGAGCAGATGGAAATCCATTCACCTCCACTGTACAGGGTGGTGGAAGAAGTCTCAGCTTCAAGTAACTTCAAACTTTGGCACACAAAATTGAAATTGTGGCATGATACTGCAATGGCAAAGTTGGAAAGTTTTGTGATCGTGATTTGGGTGAACTGACCCTTTCATGCCTGCCATTCTCTCACCGTGTAACTGAAATCTAAAATCTTAGTCGTCACATGCAGAATGCTGTAATAGTGAATACTGTGTAAATATGTCAAAATGTTTAGGTAAAGAATCTTGGTGGTACAAGTTATACTTTTTGAGCTATGACAGCATTTCTTGCATTTAGAACTAAACTGAAGCCACCAAATGTGACTCAGCAGTTTTAATTAGGCACTCAGACAGACTCTCTGCTGGAGCCCCAAATATACCGGCAGATCTCTCTTCCCCTCTGTGACCACTTCTACTGCTACAAATACTAATTAAGTGATTCTTCAATTACTTCTATACTCATTCTGTTTGCTCAGCTGCAAACATGGTACTCAACGTTCAAATGGTCTCTGTGTCTCTCTCTGTCAAATTATATACTTTTTATTGCCACAAATGTTTACATCTGAATACTTTGAAAATGTAATTAAATAAAAGTATAACTAGAAGAAACCAAATGGGTGTTTCTCTGAAACATTCAAATACAGGAGTCCAAATATCTGGACCTCCCTACACTACTGTAGCAGACTGGCAGTCTGGAGTGGTGAGGGCTGTCCAGTTCTCAAGTGAACTGTCCAAGGCTCATGCAGACTTACAGAGAGTCCAACTTGGGTGAAGATTTTTGCCCAAGATTCATAGTACTGATTCACAGTCCTGTGGATGTGATGATATAATACAAAGGATTTAATTATAATGATGATCATCATCATCAATAATAATAATAATGAAGCACTGGACTGCCTCAGCAGTCTACCAATGTTATGCAGAAGCCATATACTATAGCTTAACATATATCTGAATGAAGACATTTACCTTTTTTCATTATTTTTAAAATTGAGAATATAAAAGTGTATTGATGTAGCAAAGTTTGAAATTGCTTTGATACATAAAGTTGGGTTTCATCCAACTAAGAAATAAATCTGACCTCATCAAAGTGAGGATCCTCAACTTCCTTTCACTTCACTTCATTCTCACTTATTAATCTATTTGATTTTTGTTTAGTTCTTTCTATAAACCTCAGTACTTGTCTTTTTTGGCCATTTGAGGGTAGCTTGATGTTGAGTTGATAAGGGCTACCCGAGTGGTCTTTTAATTTACACCTCCCCCTTTCACTCCTCTGTGCCATTTTGTTGCTGCACCCAGAACACTATAGCAACAAAGTAGACGTGCCATAGCAAGTTACCTAAACGCAGGGAAAGTATCTGTTAACATCCAAGCAATCGTGTAGCAACTACCTAGCAATGCATTCACAAGCTTTTAGCCACACTCCAGCAAAAACTTAGTACAATCCTGTTCATCTCATACAGAAAGTGAACTTAAATCTTCTTCAGAAGGTTTAGCCTTTCTAGTTTAATACTATAGGTTTGTTTTTGTCGATACCATATTTCTATATTGTGGTTTTTGCTTGGCAGAAAGAACTTTTTAATCAAAGTGGATTTAATCAAAGTAAAGGGGCAGAAAAACGCAGATCAAGATGGATTTAAAGTTTGTTCGAGCAAGACAAAGTAACAAAGACAGAGTGAGGAATAGAGGGAAACGATGAGGGGGAGTGAGAGATAAAGAGGAACCCAGGAAAATACATCAAAAGATAGGAAGGAGAGCTGGAGAGGGTGAGCTATGGGCACAGAAAGAAAGGAAGAGAGAGAAAGAGGAAAAGAAAGAACGAAAGAATCAAAGGCCAGTATCTTCAGAGTAGCTGAGCAGCAGGTTGAGACAGACGCAGCCTTCTGAGACTAAATGTGTTCTCCAGCTCTGGCGCCCTCACTGCCCGCTGTGTCAGCCCACACAATGTCTGCCTGGTCAACCATAACATTCTTCTCTGGACACACACATAAACACACGTACACACACACGGTGCTCACACTTGCACAGAATGACTTCACTGCTCCTCTGACTTGCTTCGTGTTACCTCCAGCTTCCACCATGATGAAAACCAGCGTAGGCTTTTGTTCGGACCCAGGGGAATTGGCGTTCCTCTCCTTCACCCTTCTTTCTTTTTTTTCCTTTTTCTTTTTTCTTTTTTTCCCTTCTTAAATAAATCCACAGTAAGTGGTTGCAGTCAGGATCTGTTCTGATTCTTTCTCATTGATTTCTCCTAGGTCTCTGTCTCCCTTTCCATTGCCGGTTTCTACTTCCTCACTGCCAATCATTGCTTTCTTAATTTAACCTTACGGACGCAACTTGCAACCACAATCATATTTTCAACCTGAATACTGAATGCACCGACATCAACATATAATTACACTCAGCTAAACTTGGACCCAGAGGTGTGATTTTGGAAGCACAATGCATGAACAAACTGGAGCAAACCCGCATGAACCCCAGAAAGCCGGGCCGTGATTGAAGCCAAGACCCTCTTGATGTGAGGCGACACTGCCAGCCACCAGGACAGCACAAATATGACCAAAAAACATGGCTGTTCTTTGTGGGTATATATTGGTCTTGTGAATACACACACAAGTCATTCTCTTAAATCAGCTTTTTAATGTACTGTAACACTTTAGCAAGGTTGTAATACATTGCCATTCATTCTTTTTACCCACGGGTCAAGACTATTTCAATCACTGCCTTCCTAGGCATCAGTTTATGTGAGTGTGTATGTGTTGTAAAGTGAGTGCAAGGTGGAGTTGTGTGCTGCTCAGAGTGAGTGCATTTTTCAAAATGAGATCATTTCGGACAATGTGCTGTGCGAGTGTGTGTTTGAAGTTGTGACCATATTCCTCACCTCAGGACAGATTATTCTGTGTCTCGTCCGTACAGACCCTGCCAGATGAAACACTACGAATTGCAGGTTTGTGTCTCCCTCTACAGAGAACCATCGCCACATTTTCAAAGAGATAAACCAAAAACTTTGCAGACAGATTTATGTCTGATACTTTGTGTCTGTAGGTGTGCATGCAAATGTGTATGCAGTGTGTGTGTACTGTACTCGTAAATGTGATGCGGGCTGTGGTTGCGTGCCTGTTTTGGAGGTGAGATTATGCAGTCTGTATCCCCATATGGGTCTGCCCTGCCCCAGAAAAACAATGTGAAAAGGCCAGTGCATATCAGCAGTTTGGTAAACAACCTCCTAATTAGACTCATTGATTACACACACCTGGCTCAGTCAACCATGAGATAACTGTGTCTGAGGGGCCAGCCAACATTCTGTCAATCCAAAAGATTTCATACTGTAGCCTCCGGTATGATGCAATGTCTGAAAGAGAGAGAGAGAGAGAGAGAGGAAGTGGTGTAATATTTGCATCGTGTCGTTGTGGGAGATAAATATGTGTTACCCAAATCTCTCTTTGATCACAAAAACATTTATTCCCTGAAGATAACCAAAAGGGAACAGCAGCAGTT
The DNA here is from genome assembly GCA_003416845.1 of Oplegnathus fasciatus. Taxonomy (NCBI): domain Eukaryota; kingdom Metazoa; phylum Chordata; class Actinopteri; order Centrarchiformes; family Oplegnathidae; genus Oplegnathus; species Oplegnathus fasciatus. The sequence continues at coordinate 741,146 of NTHP01000089.1, read as the reverse complement.
ATTAGTTGTCCAACTGCATAACCTCCAGTTCTATTTCCCACTGGAGATACAAGAAAGAGGCACAACTATGTTAAACAGAAACATTCAACATAACATCCAACATTTTGGGCATTCATGCTAGACAAATGGTAGAGGCTCTGTTTAGACCGAATTAAATTTCTTTTGAATGCTCTCACCTGCATTGTTTAGTGTTTTGTTGACTTGCTGAGCTTGACTGCAGGCTAGGCCAGTAATCCATTGTTGAGTGAATGCCTATTAGCACATTTCCAACTCTTTCATTAGCATGAAACATTGTCTGTTGAACCATCAGTACAAACGACAAACAGCTCCATTGAAAAAAATGATTATTCATTAAGTAATGCCTAGTACCCCACCAACACATCATGACTTATGCTAGCCATCGTAGGGTTACCAAGTCCTCCAAATTAAACAACAGAATAAGTAATTTGTCATTGCCTTCCAAAACAACACATCTAAGTGTTTTCTTTTGGCAGGAAAACATCATTTGCCAATGCCTAACCGTTACAAAAATGATTTCTCTGTTTTTTGATCTGCCACCACAATAGGTTGTTTGGCTGAATCACTACTTGGTTAAGAAAAAAAAGATTATGTTTTGTGTTAAATAAAACTTACTAGGAAATGACTGTGGTGATGGTTGAATGAACTACTTGGTTAGGGTTAGAGAACGATTGCGTCACATTCATGGTTAAAAGAAAACAGCGTTGTTTGTCAAACAGTGGTCTCCCATGTCCTTCGTACAAGGTTTTGTACCTCCGTACAAGGTTTTGTGGTGATATAGTGTAGCAATGTCACGTCAAAATTTCCTCAATTAGATGCTCATGCATTATAATAAACTCAATAGCTAAGACGTTTAGCTTCTTCCATATTTGTGTGAGAGAAACAGGAATCCTGCCGGGACAAAGATATCAGATTGAACCTGAGGCCCTCCCATTGATATCCAGCAAAGGTAGAATAGGTCATGTCTATATATTTGGATATTATTGGAAACAGAAGTCTCGAGGCACCACGCTTTCTTTCACATCAATGCTTTGTAGTCAAATGTCTGTAAAAGCATCTAGGCTACAATAATAATAATAATAATAATAATAATAATAATAATAATAATAATAATAATATGTTGAGGCCTAGAAATATGTGCAACTGTGGGTAAGTAAATGTGTGTGCATTTGTGCGTGAGTTTACAATACATCTGTTTACACAGAGTGTGCATGTGTGCATCATTGTGTGTGTATGCATGTGTGTGTCTCAGATACTCAGGTAATTGGGCCATTGTTGTTATGTAGATAGGTAGGAAGCCTCTGCCCTGCAGCCAGCAACGGTGTAGAGAGTGTCACAGCAGGGGAGAATTGCCCATATGAAACAAGTCACTGTTATATTCAGATTGATGAGTGCCACCGGGAACAACACTTTGTTTCTCTGTCTCTCTCATAGAGACGACAGTCCTCATTTTGGCACAGAAAATGTGGCTGCTCTCCAAATCTTCTCTGACATTCAGAGGAGGTTTGCAGTGCCTGCAGAAAGCCCACTGGCCTGTCCTCCCCGTTTCTGGCCAGTTCTAGTATTATGGGTATTTAGTCTACCCATAGCTGCAAGGTGAAGTACAGACTTTTGGTAATATATGTAAATTTTGCTAGGAATATTGCATTAATATATTACTTCAAATGTGTTTTCCCAAAACATTCAGCTTACCGTTAGGCTGGTATTGAAGAACTTTGGGAGGACAGTACCTCAGAAAACATTGTTCTAATTAAAACTTTGTGGTAATAGAACATAAGCAAAATCTCGAGAAAATTGTGTTTTTTTTAAACAAAGGAATGGGCAAAGAGTGGGTTAAGATGTAAATATATGATGTAACTGGCTTCAGAAACCAATGGCAGCCAACAACATACACCTAATTAGTGAGGTGAGTAGGAATGGTATATTGCGATCGATATTGCCACTTTAGAGGTTGTGTGTGTATACAGACATGTATGTGTGTGTATTTTACAAATGGATGAAGTCCATAGGGACTAATCTATTCCTCCCTCCTCTAATAGAAGGATGTAAGAGCACAAGTCGCAGCACTATCAGCCTTTTGTTCTCATCTATCTTACCTGACCTCGCCTTCACCTCTTTTTCCCTCTTCTCTCCGCGATTACATTTCCCCCTCCTCAAACATTTTTAAACCTACAAACAGGTTTACTTAAGAGATTTAGTGTACTGTATAGGTTGCAAATCAAAGTGTTTCCTCTGTCTTACTGCATTGTCCACATGTTTAAGTCACATCTGCAACATTACAGTGCTTCATCCCTCTATATTGTGCTGCCCTCATCTCCTCCTCCTCGCGGCCATCTCATTATGAAAGCTAAATTAACCATGGCACGTACCTTCAGAGCATGCAGCGGTTTTACAGCGCCATCGGTCTCGCCTCACAAATACTCCACCATGTAATTGAATATCAAGTCTACCGGGGCCCTTCATAACTGACTGACCCTCGGCGCACACATAATTGCACACACAGATGCATCTGTGCAAACAGACACATGCAGATGCATTTTAGTCGGCTGTCTGATACTCTTATCTATGGTAGCTTACAGTGAGTGTGCAGAGTCTTGCTTAAGGGCATCGCATATGGCTGCTCCTGGGCGCCAAATCAGGACGGTGAGGATGGTGTTCTTAGCTGCAAGGCTGCACTGCTGCCGGCACGCACTGCATGTTGACGAGCACACTGGCAGTAGGTGGGACAGAGAGCGTTTCGGTTCGCTTTAGTTTATTTGACATTTTAAGAACGAGGACATCAAATCACACACAAGTACAAAGACGGATGACACAATAATTTCCATTGTGGTCTTTGATGTCAAGGTAGCAAAGATGCAGGATGTCCAGGTGACTTGGCAACATCATACTACCAACAAAACCAACACAATGAATATCTATCATCATCATTGATAAAATTGCTCCGATTAAAAGTTACATACAAATAACTGGGACGGTGAGCCAAGTTTCCAAGTTTCCTATAAACAATCTTTTTAAAATGGTCACCTATTATTTTACTGTGCAAATGTAACTTATTGTAATTCCTGGCACTACAGAACCTAAAGGAACAGATAACCTTGTTGGTACTGAACCTCTGCAAGCATGAGTCAGCAGCGCTAGTTCTAGTCTGTTGGGCACAAATTCCCCCAACCCAACAAAAGTGATCTTTGAGATACTCAAATGCTCTGTTGTTATAACTATAATGTTGCACAGTGAGTTGTAGTTTTATGGCTCTATTCTTTAAGGGTAACCATTTGACCTGCTGGAAATGCTGTTAAAGCCCAACACAACCATGACTAACTTGTTCTAAGAGAAGTTTTTTGGCAGATCTTCAAACCATGAACAGATTATCAAATTTATCAATATAATTTCCTTTCTCGCAAAAAATCTAGTTCACTTGACTTTCCCCAGGGCTTTTAAGGCCATGCTCTCTCCACCCAGATTACTGCCTAACAAACATCCTAGATAATTAACAGGGTTTGGCAGAAAAAAATCCAACTATCTAGGACAATATGGGTCAAACTTAGCTTGCCCAGGTTTTGACCCTGGTCTTTGGAATAAAATGTGTTCTATTTTGGCCATATGAAGAGAAACCTTACTATCTAAAAGTCAATTCTCAATCTTAACAAATTCTTCACTTACGATTGTCTTTCGTGTGTTCTTCTCAAAATGGCTGAGTCATCAACATATAAAGATACGTTTTCAGCACAAGCAGCAAATAAAGACATAACAAATTAGGGATTATTTATAATTCTGAAGTACTTTTTGTAAAAAAATACACCAACAGCATCACACTAGAGCAATGTTTTAATTAAATAGTTTTGAGTGAGACATCGGAATATGGGGCAGAACAACAAATTAATTATAACTCCACTGCATGTAGGGCAGTTTCAGTCTTTTGTTGATGCAGCACATACCAAGTCAGTAAATATTTTTACATTTTTAAGTGTTTTGAGTTTTGGGGGAATACAGTGGACATATTTCTTTTTTTATATAAAGATTTTAGAATTTATTATTATTATTTTTTTTAAAGTTTCAGTACACTCAGATATTTATATTAAAAATTTAATTCATTTGTATTCTTTCCTCTGCAATGCAGAATTTCAGTTCATCTTTATGAGCTTGTTTTTCTTGAGCATCCATTTGAATTCTTGGAATTTACCACACAATTATCAAGACATTTTATTATTGTCTTCACCAGACAAAGTCATGGTCAGACAGCCATATCATGCACTGCTATCGGTTACAGGCAGTGTGTGTGTGTGTGTGTGTGTGTGTGCTGAACCTCTTTCCTGTGTGTCTTTATGCATATATGAGTTTGGGTCTGTCTCTTCATGTGTGTCTCTGTCTCCTTACCTGTCAATGCACGTGTCTCCACCTTTATATTTCCAGGTCCACCTGTGTGTCTGTTACTGTGTGTAACCACGCTGTCCTCATCGAGTCTCAAGACAAGAAACAAAGTGCCTTTCCATTCATTTCACGTCAGATTTGAATAGACATGGAATATATAGAAAACCTGAAATGTCAAGCTCACAGCTGAATCTGCCTGGGTAATGATGCCCCAGTATGCAGCAGTATTGGTAGTTTGTATTAGCTTTGCAGACATATTTGCAAACCCAGAATGCGCATACATATTAAATGTCAGACATGCACATCTATATGCATTACTGCACTTTAGCCCAGCTGTAATGTCGGAGAGGCAGCTATTAATCTGTGGGAGCTTCCTACCATAAAGAAACCTGTTTTAACGTTGAGGTTCTCTCAGTTCAGGTTTGTCTACTTTACATATTCCTGTTTCCTGAGGTTTGTCTTTGATTTCACACTGTCTTCTAAAAGGCTTTATAATATCCAAAACTGCAATCTATNNNCAGTATGCAGCAGTATTGGTAGTTTGTATTAGCTTTGCAGACATATTTGCAAACCCAGAATGCGCATACATATTAAATGTCAGACATGCACATCTATATGCATTACTGCACTTTAGCTCAGCTGTAATGTCGGAGAGGCAGCTATTAATCTGTGGGAGCTACCATAAAGAAACCTGTTTTAACGTTGAGGTTCTCTCAGTTCAGGTGTGTCTACTTTACATATTCCTGTTTCCTGTTATTTGTCTTTGATTTCACACTGTCTTCTAAAAGGCTTTATAATATCCAAAACTGCAATCTAT
>NTHP01000089.1:687095-735931 GCA_003416845.1 Oplegnathus fasciatus | reverse complement strand
CTGCCAATAGCTGTTGGTTCTTTTCCACGGTTACTGAATTTGGTCCATCTTGTCTGCCCCAAATCCCCCAAAGCCTCCAAGTATTTCTGATGCCGCATGCTGCCCCCTACGTTCAGCCTCCAGTAATACAGTCTGCGCAGCCAGCTGTGGTCTAATTAATTTCTCATTAGTGTAGGCAATAATGACTATCTTGCAATCTTGCTTGCCCTTTCTCTCTCTCTCTCTCTCTCTCTCGCTGCTTGTGTATCTTTTTTAGTCCCCCCCCCTCATCTCACCACCGCCGCCAATGCCCTGCTGGAGGGAAGTATTCACATCCCTGAAAAAAAGAAAGCAAACAAACAACAATTAGCTTCCTGTTGACATGGAGAATGGTAGACTCATCTCCTGCAAATTACCCCTCGCTGAGGAATGGGCAACCGAGACTTTCACTTTAGGTGTTCTTTAATGAACCGTCTACATCGAAGCTAATCATTTACCGGCACGTACCAGCATAGCCCCCACTGAAACCACAGACACAGACACACACACACACACACACACAACAAACACACAGGACAAAGCAGCATCAATAGCAATTCAGACAGCGAGATGTAAAAAAGAGAAAGGTCAATCTAAGCAATTATCATAACTTCACATGTTTTAAACTAAAAGCCAATTCAACCGTCTTTATCCTTTTTGGACCAAAATGTGTCTCACACAAAGTCTGTCTGTCTGTAAAATGTTGCTAAAGCTTTACCCTTTTCTCCTTGTATCAGTGTGTGTATGCCCACACACTTACCACACAACACAGAACATTTTTGTTAATTCAGTAAAGATCTAATGATGACAAATTCAACATCTGTATATTAGATATTATATTAAAATTTAAAATATGATGAATCACAAACAGGGGGCCTGTCTGGGGCAAAGGCTGCAGTCATTTAAAAGTTCTCATTGCAAGTCTTTCTCACAGAAGAATAATGATGTTCTAATTGTGTGAGAGAATATGATCTTTTTTCTGGCAATTTTGATCTTTTTTTCAAGACATTTAGGGAAATACATAGCTCTAATACCATGACATTTGGTGCACAAGAGCATGAAATTCTGTTCATCCTGTGTTTCATGAGCTAATGTGCCTCTCGAACTCGCACTGCACCGCATCCATCTACTGCATATTTTATCTCTTTTTTTTCTCTTCCCTTACTTTGCTTCACTCCTTCCCCTCATCCATACTGGTGTGAGCCCCACTCTCTATCGCTCAGACTGCAGTAATGCGCAAGATAAAAGTTAAACTTTGATCGCTCTTTGACTTGGAGCACAGCTCTGCTCCTCACTTCTCATCTAATAGATTTACCATTTCACCAGGCTGTACCACAGTCTAATTTCAGATCAGCTCAGAGCTTCTTTTCCACTTGTTCATTATGCATCACTGAAAGTTGATGAGCACTTTGTAAGCTTCCTCTTGGACACCAAGCTTGTGGCATCACAATGAAGCAACTCATCATACACAAAGTTTGACCTTGAATTCAACATTTGTGGCACATTTAGTTTTTAATTTTGCTTGTAAATGAGTATTTTAGTTGTGAATTGTATTCGATTTTTAAGGATTTTTAGAGGTTTCTTGCAATAGAGATGTAAATCGTGAATCTTGAATAAAATCTTGAACTAGCATTGTCTCACTTAACATGATGTGGCTGTATATTATTATATATTATTTAAGTTCACAAAAACTGATGGTTTGGGACCAAAACAGAGGGCTGCATTTAACCTTAAGTGTCACCAAACTGCACAGGTTGATGGTGTCGAACTTTTTCTTCATCTTCTCTTCATCACTGACCCAAATACATCTTCAACCCCAAAAGATAAGGTAAGGTGTCATGTGATTTGGTTTGGTTGTTTTTCACTTTACATCTATAAACAAATAATAGTTTGTGTGTTTACTACTTTTATTTTTTACCTTTCTCAACTTGGCATCAATCAAGCACACCTTGACTTGCAGTGAGTTGTGTTTTGAGAACATACCAAATATAATTTTAACCAACATGGACGAGAAGTCCTTTGAAATTTAACCATGTACATTTCTATGACAATTGGGCAAACTTCATCTACTAAGGAAGATTGTGATACAATAAAATACCCCAGAACAGCCACTAAATGGACCATTGCCAACATGAGTCCATCCAAGTTCATCTTGTAGCTAGTGTGTGCTCGGTGTCTATAAGGATCACAAAGTATGACCACTATCAATCAAATCAATTGGTTACATATGCAAACATTATTTATTTGCTATTTTAGTTTCCAACGGATGTGCTTTTTTTCATTTGGTTCAGTTTGGACAGGCAATGGAGCGCTTGCATAAACTGACTCACATGAGTTGTTTCATTCACGCCCCACCATCAGCAGTTCATTCACCAACTGCTTTGCTAACAGGTGACTAGCATCACCCAAACATATTCATACAGGTGTACGAAGCGGCCTTCACAATCTGATACCCTCATGACGATAAAGTCTTGTTGCTGATCATCATCTCTGGTTTAAAAAAAAACAACGCATTATATTACAACTCATTAGACACAGAAAACACATTACTTTAATACTTTTATTGACTTATTATACAATATTTTTTTAATAAATCCTAACCGATTTTTCTTTTGTTTCCAAAGCAGTAGCTGCAGTCTAAGCATTCCAACCCAGCCAAGTCCGAATGATATATAACACAATTAAAAGTAGTACTAGCATGCAATCCTGCCTCACAAAGTTGAGGAAGCTAAATAATTTAACACCTGTCTTATTATGAATCATTTATCCATTAAATGCAAACCCATCCCCTCTTACATAATGGAACCTTTGATATTACAGGGAGACACTTTCAATCTGAGTGTTCTCCCTAATTGGGTAAACAATGGTGGGGCTTATTACAAGAAAGATTAACCTATTAGAGAGTCTGAGAAGCTGAGACCTTTACTGTTTCCTTTTCTCCCTGTGCCTCCAAGGCCTGAGACACCCACATTAAAATCATGTAATAAAATCCTGCATGGAATTGAGGCGGTGTTCATTTTGGAAAAGCACAAGAATTAAAGGACAAAATGTCAAAGTGCACATAAACACTGACACACACACAACAACAGTGTAAAAGACAGTGTTAGGTCTGCTATTGCACACTGTGTTCACGTTTCAGGGGAGAGGGGCTGAATTAATTTGCATATACATACATGTATGTGTACACACTCCAGTCTCTCTGCTGATCTGTTGGATGTGTGCATCTACAAATCTTTGGGTGCATTTTAAGATGGTACAGGTTTGTGTGGTTAAGTGCATTTCTGTGTGTATGTGTGTGCTTGTGTGTGTCCACACAAGTGGGATTTGCCCAATCAAGAACCCTATCCAGCTCTTTAGCCCAGTGGCACACACATTTGACAGGAAATAGAAAGCACTGCTGACTCATGAGGGACAGCACGAAAGAAAACCAAAAAAGAATATTTTTAATTCTCCAGCACATCCCACTTTTGAGATTGCTCTTACTGTAAGTTATGATTAGTTTTAAATGTTAAGCAGCTTTTTATACAAAAAAGTGCCTCCAATCATTTAGTGTCATTGTGAAGAGCACCCACGGTGAATATCATCATCTGGAATATCAGCACTCAGCTTTTTACAGCTTTTCATTATAGCATGTAGAATACTGTAAGACAACTACAAATTACCAGAGTATTATCGTTTTTGCATAGAAATTTGTCAGCTGCAGAGTGGTGTTAAGAAATTAAAACTGATTAGTGTTCAAGTCTCTGTCAGATCTTAAGAAAAGCTAACGATGCACTATTTCAGCTGAAGTGGCGAAAAATTAAGTATACATGAAGGACCATCATCCCCAGAGAGTTAATCAATTCAGCCTATAACACTCATAATACTCAAACATGAGAATCCATATTTCACAGCTTGTAAATCAACAGCAGTGCATATAATACACATTCTAAACACCAAAAGAAATATGAACTCAGCCACTAGAAGAAATTGATTCACAATCAATATCGATGAAAACACTGAATATGGGTAGTTTTAACATTTAGCTCTCCTTCCCCTTTAAACAGGTTTACATAAATCAATTTAGAATTCATATGTCTTGTAGTGAGATGTTATGCTCAATGTCATGCACTTTTTTTTGGTATTAACCAATCTTTTCTTGCCACATGACAGTTGTCACAAAGTTTCATGCAACTATTTGTCCCCTTTTTTGAAATCTCTTGCTAACGAAAAGAGTAAGGGGGCAAAACGTGACTCTTCTCCCAAGAAAAGTGACCCCAAAATGACACACGTATGTTCAAGTGACAAAGCCCTCTATAGGGTGTAGTTATTATGACTCTTGTCCGTCAGGAGCAAAGGAGGAAGTCAGGTGACATTATACAGCGCCAAAGTCTGCATAGGGACGAGGTCGGGTTGGATCGGACTTTAACACGGGAGGCCTCTGTTCAATTCCCACCGACTGGTCATGGTTAAAGGAAACCAACGTTGACTCAGTCATTCCCTGACCTTAACCACATGTTTATTATTGTAACCCACGGTGAAGAAGGTCCCCTAACCTTAACTCAATACTTATTTTAGCACAAACCACGATCTTTCCCTAAACCTAACCAAATCCTAACCATAGTGTTGTCACACCATAAAACAAAGTTTGTAATGGTTTTGGTAGACACAGAAAAATTATATCATCCTGGTAATTGCGGCTTCATGTCAGGAAACACGTCTTTGTGTCATAACAGTTAGAATCAAATATGAGTTGCAGTTCAGAACAAATAGTTTGGATAGACTGATGCACAGTACTGTACAGGGCCAAAAACAACTTTATAGTTTAGTTTAGTTTTGCTTTTGCTTGCAAAGTTGTAAACAATTTGTTTCTTGCAGATAAAAAAAAAAGGAGAAATAACTCTGTTTCATCATCTTGAGAAAAATGCTTTCTCCTCAGATAATGCTGAGCAGGGTTTCTTCTTGTACTCACACTAGACACTCAGAGTTACATTGTATTGACCTGAGACCCCCATCGGACAAAATGCTGCCCGTTGCGATAACCACTTGAATTAATAATTTTTTGAAGAGTGACTACAATCTTGGCAAGGACTCATCTTTAGTTTCCTTTTGTTTCCTCCCTCAACATCAGGCATGGACACAGCCTTGCACACTCCCACATAAACAAAAAGACACTAACACATGCATATGAATGTAGATGTATACATTTACATACATTCATGTTTATAGGAACACTTGTCAATGCAGAGTCCAAGATGAATGTGGGTTCAGCTGTCAAAGCATGCATCAGTCAGTCAGAATGGGTCTTAAAAGCGACAGTCAGTCACAGCATATGTAGCCGCCATTTAACATTGGTTTGCATTCCACCAAGCTCACAGCACAACTTCAGCAGGTAAAGTTACTCATCCAGCAACTTCTGCAATCAGAACATTCCCCGTTATTGAGTAAATCTCACAGCTAATCGTGTAATCTGCTGTGCTTGATGTGAATTTGCAAGCATTAGAGAACATCGCGTTCTGCTTTGAGCTGATCTCCGAGGCTTGTTCTTACAATAACCAGCAGCTCTGTTTTGCTACTTGGTGGGTAATGGAACAAATAAATGATGCATTAAAGAGTTTGTGGGGAGAAAAGGAAGAGAGAGGGAGCGAAGCTAGAAGTGAAGGAGAGACAAAGACAGACAGCAGTTGAGTGTCCAGCGTACTTGAGCAGTATAGGTCAAAAGGCGGGGGAGGGTTGGGAGAGAGGGGCAGGATGGGTAGTTGATCGATTGTGGCTTCATCTCCAGGAAACTTAACAGAATGAGAGAGAGGAGGCCGCTGACCACAGATCCAGCTATGAGACTCCAAAGTGCAGAGCTGCCATATACTGTAATACACATTCTTTCAAATAGAAAGTTGAGGAATTGATTTAAAAAACCACAGTGCCCTGAACTTTCTACCCAAACTTATAAGAGTACTTCTTTTTACCGACGTAAGCAGCACGCAGTGGACTATATAGAGTCTTGAAGCTATATGTTATTTTTATTTGACATTTTCCTTTTCTAGCAGTTTCATCATGGCAAGACTCCATGAACAGTCAGTGTATAACTGTAAATGTTCTCGGAGGATCTATACTCTTAGGAGTATGGGCAAGAAGTTCATTCTTTATTGTTAGGGACTCTCCAAATATCACTAAAAAAATGTGCACATTCAACTGCCATTTTGCTACATCAAAGTAAATTATTCAGGCACACTTGACTTTGGGTCTCCAATACGGTTCTTGTCTCAACCATGCTCTCAGAATAAGTAGGCATATACAAACTGATAATGTAATAGCCTCGGATAACATAAGGATGCATAAAGTAAAGTTCAAGTGTTTCTTTTTTGAGAGAGTGATAGATAAAGAGGTTTAGGTTGAGAGTTTGGGTTGAGATTTGCTGCCTCAGTGACAATGGGACTAGTCGTCATTCATTTGTGCATCGTAGTGAACAAGAACGCTCATAAACCTGAATGGGAGGGAGTTCAGGTAGTGCTACAGTAGTGGCCGCTCTATAGGAGAGCATCAGGCCTTGTTCAAACTGCCAGCCCAAATCCGTTTTTGGCATATCCAGATTGAATCCAGATTGATTTTAGAAAATCTGATTTGCGATTTTTGCAAATCAGATCCAAACCACATTCGGAGGTGGTTTGAAATGCGTTTCCAATCGTATTTCTACACATGCATCTCAGTCCGGAAGCTCTGGCCGCTCATATCAGATTTCAAAGTGTCTTTTGCGGATGGCACCACACCTCTCGCTGCACAGTGACACCCGCCCTGACTGCAGCACGGAACATCACAATGTATACCAGCCAGTCAAGTTGCGGTGCAGAACTCCTCTGTTGTTGAGTTTGTCTGGTGCGATGGAGGAGTTCTGCACCGTGACTTGACAGCGCGATTTTTTAAAGGACGGGATGACAATCTCCATTTCTCATGCTTCCATGCTGGAAAGCCACAGCAACCCATGCAGATAGGTTGGTAGACACACAGATCCGATCTGATCACTTGCAAATAACAGTGCGGACAGTTTGTCTTAAAAATCTGATTTGAGAAACAAATCGGATTTGCCTACAGTCTGAACAAAGCCTTAGTGAAGGCCCTGCACACCCTCACAGGTGTTTTCATTTATTGTGGCCAATTATACTTTTGCTCTGGTGCAACAAAACACATCAGACACACATTCCTCAGATGAGGTCTGATCAGGTAAATAAGTGAAAACACCTGTGTGGATGGACCATGGGTGTGTAGGACCTTTAATGAGAGCAGCGACAGGGAGCCAGTGGAGAGTAATGAAAAATGGAGTGACTGCAGAGACCTGGGTTTAGTTCCTGGCAGTTGGGCCTCGAGCTTGGCCAGGCATGGTAACCATCACAACTGGCAGTGTTTGAGTGGGAAGCCATTGAGGGACCATGTCCTTCTTTTTCCACTGGTGACTCCAACTAATTGTGGGAAGGGGTCTCTGTGATTCATATGCAACTTAAGTGTGGGTTAAGTTCAAATAATGTTTGTTAAAATATAGGAAGACTTTTTCTAAATATTGATAATGACAATAATCGTCAGTTGCAAACCTTGAGATCTTCACTCATTTTTGCTTCTCAGCTTTTGTCTTTAAATGTGAACATTGCAGTTCTGCCCCAATAAAAACTCATTTCTAAAATAAAGAGCAAAAGCTTTGATCAGATTTTCTTAAAGTGTTTATGTGTGTCATTCTTTCCATTCCATAATTAATACACTCCATGATTTCATTCAGGGTTTAATTAAGACACAGCGAATTGATTGAGTACCTTTCAAGAGAAAGTAGCTGCCATTGCCTCCGTCATCTAAGTACTATACCATCTACTCATTCTACAAACATTTCATTTTTTGAGACTTATGGGTGAAAACACAGCTGTTAACTATGATAGAAAACAGCATGAGCACTTAAGCATGTGCGTACATGCACACATAGTAGTGGGTATACACACATTGACAGCAGATAGTCACACACGTGAAAACACCCTAACTATATTCTCAGCACGAGTCCACAAACACTCGTTAATCACCTGTGTTCGTGGTTGCAGTTGTGTCCCGATCCTCTGCACTGTCACTCGCTTTACGCGGAGACCTGCATTAAAGAGAAGAGACAGGAAATAGGAATCTGTTCAACCAAGGCATATTGGAAAATTATAGTCTCTTGCATCTCTGCAGACACTGTTAACGTGTTCATTGCCGAAAATAAGGCTGGAAATGAAAGAAGGATATGGAGCAGAGGATGCGGAGAAACAGGTAAATACATTTAAATCAAAAAGGACTGTTTTCTTTATTGAGCTACATTTACAATTTGATTTAGTCCCAAATAAGAAAAGGGTTTGAGAATGAAATGAACTAAACATCGCTTGTATCAGAGCTCTGAAAAATACATCCTAGTGGTGGTACTAATGTCATTCACAGCACAGCATTTATCAGTGCTGTAAATTACATCTGTTTCTCTCACATCGAGCAATTTCTGACTTCCTCTTACTGTCCAGACCTGTAAGTCATTTGTGCTGTAGCGCTCATAACAAATATCTGTTCAGCTTCACCACAGAAAAGGTCTGTGGCACAATTGATGGATTCTGTCAGAGAGAGCAGTACCAATCTTTATTCATCATACAGAGGTTAAAGGCAAATCAATCTATGTCCGTCTGCTTTAAATGACAAGAAATAGCCATTTAAGCAAAGACAAACGGGCTCCATACATGACAAAAGCTTACGACGGGAATCCTCTGTTCTTATGAGGTCATTAAACTGGAAAAGATACAACCCGCTGAGATATATAAATTTCACATCCAGCCATAAAGTGAAGACAGACATTTCTACTGAGACTTCTGTCTCTCCCTTTGAGAAACAGGCCACATGGGTGACATTATATATTGGTGTCGTTCTGCTGCTCAGGGCCCTAACAGTGTGATAACCAGGGACCTAAGGGCCCTCACCACTGATGGAATATAAATTACATCACTTGAAGTGGGAAAATTTGCCCAATATGCACACATGCACATCCAACAAATGTGCAGAGCTTACTCACACAGAAAACAAATCTCTTCAGATCTTCAGTAATTCATCTTCTTCTGCCCTCTGATGACCTCCCAGCCAGCCCTTTAAAATACAACACACATCATTTAAGCCTGTCACATGTTGAACATATTTTCCTATCTGTTCTTGCATTTATAGGTATCTCTGGAACAGAGATTGGTTGTAAAATGCAAATCATGACGCAGGAGCGCTGTGTTCCAGCCCCCTAATGGACGGTGCTCCTTTTATCACCGCTGACAAAAAGTTCTATTTTTAGGAAGCCCAGTTTCAAAGACCCCCTGCTTCAATCTTAAAGGGACACAAAAGGCACATTTCAGAGAGAGAGGTACAGAACCACAGCTAGATTTCACTGCTGACTGCAGAGATTAATGTGCACACTAAAACACAGTGCCTTTGTCTAATAAAGGACTTAAACCACACCGGTTCGCCCGACAATGTTAAACGGTAATATGTACCCCAAAGGGAACAACATCAGTCTGGACTGTGGAAATCGCCCCAAGCAAGCCCCAGATAGAGTTGCACCAAGTCCAGTGCCGCAAGCTGCTCCTAGGCCAGTTGGCTTGTGATTGAGGTGAGGGTACTATCCAATCGGCACATGGAATGAGACACACCTGAGCCCAATTCCCTGATTACAAGCCTTGCTGCAAACTAATTCATACAGTTATCCAGATCCGCTGGCAAGCACTGTGGCATGGAGACCACAGCCCTGTCAGAAGTGCTGACAGGCGACTGCTCTGTCAGTTCTGCTACCCACAAAGTTGTCTACTGTTAAAACCTGGCAACTTAACAGCAAAAAGTCACTTCGAGAAACACTCGTAGCCACCGAGTTGGACCAGACACTCTGTTTACTACACTCTTCTCCAGGCTTATTGTTTTCTCTCCTACCTTTTAGGTGGTTTAAGGGACCATCCTTTAACTTTTTTGGCAGAGCAAGATTAACCCCAGCTAAGGCCAGGAGGAAAATGTGTTTCCTTTGCAGAGTTTCTTTTCCAGGTTCTTCCTATGTTTCTGAATGCACACATGGGCTGTTTCCCTTCTGGTTGTCCTCAGATCTGCCCTAGACATGGTCAACTTAAGGCAATTTTCCAGTGTGCTTCCACTTTCTCTACCATCTGAAATCTTGTTATGTGGTAAGCTGTAGCTCAAGTGCATTGATATATGCTGTACATTTCACTCTTCACAGAACACACAGAAAATATAAAAAATACTGAATGTCTCATGACATGCAGAGGTTTTATGTTATCTGCATGTCAAAGAATACCACTCGCTTAGTTTGCACCTTATTTATATCCATTTCACAAGAGCTAATTAAAGGCAGAAAAAATGTCTTTGCTCGGCCAGCTAGCTGAATGTGTGCATTACTGATAAAATGTTAAAATATAGTAGAGTCTGTCACCAGCTGGCTCTCTAGTTGAATCCTGCACTAGTCCTGTTCTCAGCAGTAACTCCTCCACTCTCTCAAGCCTCCCCTGCTGTCACTTCAGCTCACCTTGCAAGTTCGCTGTTAGCTGGAGTTAACTTGCAAAGAGGAGAAATCAGAGTCAGCGCAGGACCCAAAGCGTCTCGAGATCTTCAGACGAGAAGTCAATTTCTAACCTCTGAAACACTGGAAACACTGCATCCCTGCCAAATCTCTCTCTCTCCGTCTGTCTTCCCCCCCTCTGTATGTCCCTCCCTGTCTCTGCTCTTTGAAGTATATAAAACAGATTACTAACTTGGCAACTTAATTTTCCCAATCGTATCATACGCTGAGCCTTGAGCTATGCATAATTTCACACTTAAAACTCCAGATGAACCTTAACCCAAAGTTGACCAAAACTGTTTGTAGTTATAGGATGTACATACATTTAAGCAGAGAGTGCATCAACTTTATATTTGACGTAGTGTCCTGTAAATATTTACTGTAAATGAAACAATGTCTTCTTTTATTAAAGAAACTATGTATGTAGATCAACAAGGCCTGTTTGTAGTGTTATACATGCAGTAGCATATCTCAATATGAAGCTTGAATACCCAAGAGTTTGACTATATTGTGAGTCATTTGCTTGACAGTATGAACAATACGACACAGTACAGTGCTGAGTGCGTTGAAAGCCCTGCAAGAAAAAAGTTTAATGTTCAATGTTGAAGTGATTCCAAATAAAAATGTAGACTTCAGAAAAAGCATGCTGTGATATTACTCTTAATGCCATGATTGTTAAAGTCACTTTTTTCACTAAAATGTTACTTACTCAAGTTTCAGCTTTGCGTTTTTTTTTCAGACAATATTGCAAACGCACGGTTTTAGAAATACCGAAGTCCAAAAATTGAGATTGCTTCAGGGACATGCCCCCCAGGAAAAAATTGATTTCCCAGATCTAAGTATATGCATTTTAAGATGTTTGGAGAGCCAGAAACCATGTCAGCGGGCAGAAAGATGAGAATCAGGTTAAATGTTGCAATGAATCATCCACACTACAATCTGGAAATACAGAAGAGGAAAAAACGAAACATTTGAAAATGAATGTTGACAATGATTAATTAAAGTGTTCAAGTAAAGGGAAATTCACACTACAGACATCATGTACTCTTTGTTCTCACCCTCCGTATTCACTGCCCGTCCCTTTCTCTGTGACTTCTCACTTGTCTCTCCTGCCAAAGCGTATTAAGCATAAATTTTGAAAAATTACACAATGATATATTTATAGAATAATACTATATTATTACACTATAATTATACTAGGTGTATGTGGTGTTGTTCAATTGAGCCTATAGGTTCCACTGTAATTATCAAAGAATGTATAATGTATATCTCTGTGGTAATGACATTGTTTGAATTGGATCAGGTCAATTTTTGTTTGTGTTGAGCAGCACAGGGACATAATGCTGATTCTATTCTGGGCACAGGAGGCAGTAACTGCTCTTCCTCTCTCATCTTCTTCACCTCCTCTCTTTCTTTTGCTCTCAGTCTCCTCATCTTGTCCTGTATCTCTTCCCTTCCCAAAGCTGAGCTTTGACTGACGGAGTCTTTTCCTTTTTATCTGTCTCAGTGAAGAAGGCAAACAAAGGGTCAGTTGATATTTATATGAAAATAAAAATATATTGGGGTACCTCATTTTAACATGAATTTGAAATTTGAAAAAAAAAAGCATTTATTTAATTCACTCAAGTGAAACTAACTAGCTGGCATCATGATGGATGACCATTGTTTAATGTAACACGCCCGCACAGGAGCTATTCATCAGATGATGTCTGAGGATGAATGGCACTGAACTACAAGCAGTCCACTAGTAAAATTCTCTAGTGACCTGTATCACGCTTTGCCTGGATTCAGCTGCCTGTCCGGTTTTCTCAAATTATTGACATAATCAAAGAATCACTGTGTTGAGTAAAGATTTTGTAGTCACGACAAGATCATCCACTTCACCACCCACACATCCACACACAAACATTGACGGTGATCAGATGAGCAAGTCGGTAATCTTGGCATTGTACAGTATCTTTGCTGCATCAAAGTAAAGTTATTTTTAGGCGATTATTTCACGGCTTTTATTATATACACCTCGGAAAAAATACCGAGGTCCGGACCTCTGTGACCTCAATGGTGGGTATGGCCATGGTCACAGCAAAGGATGTGTGGATGTCTTTGTTTACATGGGTATATTTTGGGAGGCGAGGATGGCTTAAAGATATTTTTATCTGCAAACCGGGGCCTGACAGAAAAAGTTTGGGAACCACTGACTTTTAGGAATACTCGAGCACCGGGCACAAGCCATACATACTGGACTCACAAGAGCAATCTTCTTGTCACACAAAAAAAGTTGGCGGAATCAAAGTTTGTGTCTTCCTATCCATGAAGGGAGCTTTGGCCCTCATGAGTATAGAAGAGCTCTCTCTCACACACACACCATGATTCACACCTTGTTCCATTACCTCCCAAAGGAGTTGTTAGGCAGATAATGAAGTCAGCAGTCCCAGGGATAACTAGTGGTTCTTCAGTCTAAACAAGTCACTGTCACTTCTGCTTTAGAATTCACTTTATTCTATCAAGAATGTCCTCTAACAGTCTGCAGGCTATAAAGCTGGCAAGCTAGAACAGCTTGAAAATTCGCTTCACTTCAATTCTTCAATTCAATTGGGCCAATTGACAGAAGAGAAAAAATGAAGAGTAGAGTGAGAGTAGCTACACCAAAAACAAAGAGAGTATTTGCAGAGAGAGAGAGAAATCTGGTATACATTAAAAGAGTGTGTTTTAAGAAATGAAAGGTCAATATCTAGTGGCCCTCACAGTTATCCGAGGCAAACAACATAACTGTTTTCAGAAACTACAGTCCATGGTGACGGTACCAACTCATATCACAGGAGGCGCAATTGCTAAATTAACTTCCACAGTTGGTCGCCGCCATCCTTTAATGTAGCACTTTCTGTCCGTTATCTCCCTCCTTCACTATTACTGTATATGAGGCAGAACCAGAAGGCAAAGAGGAACGAACAGAGGACTCTCCGCCTCCATCTGCTTGTAACAAGCCAACAAATTAGCAGCAAATAAATCACTTAGAGGTGGCACTAAAGGACCCGGCAGAGAAAGAAGCGGGCCAAGGGATCAAAGAACTGGCAGGCACACAGAGATTAGTTTTCCTAAACTTAAAGACTGGAAGGAATTTAAGTGAAATTGAGCCCTTGTTCACTTCATCTGTTTGTCTCTGCTCTAGCAGAGCAACCCTTGTGAGGACTTTCCATCTCAGGCTAATTGTTCACAGTCAAAGATGATTAGTTTTAGACACAGCACATCAGACTGTCAACAGACTGCAGGTTGAGTTAAATATTTGCCTGCCAACAGCTGCTGGAACTGTTGGATAACATCACTGGCTTGTCAAGATGGCTATCTGCTTGAATGCTTACTAGAGCACCAACATTATAGGCACCTAACAAAATGGAGTGCACAATTGACAATATTGCTTTGTGTCAAGTAATGATAACACAGGAAATGCCAGGAGAGAAAAACAATATTAAAAAAGAAATGAATAAAGAACTTCTGGCCCTGCTCTTTGTGAAGTTCCAACTTCAAAGTGTCTAGTAGGTGACACACTGCTAAAAGGTTATAAAACCGTGTTTATGAGAAATAAGAAAAAAACACAATTGTCCCAGAATGGTGAAATGATCACATTCTGAATAACACAGACCCACACATTCATTCACACCACACACTTATGCCCTCACAGCTCTCGAAAAGTATTCTTATAACAGCCATTGTCATCCAAATTAACCATCCTTCTGTATCAATCAGTCTTTCTCTCATAACGTAATCTACTTCTGCAGCTGCTTCTACCACCACAGCATCTCTCTCTCTGTCCGTTTCCATCAGTCTGTCTCACACTGTCTCAATCCAAGATAGGTTGGAGAGTCGCCCAACAGGGTGTAAATTGATGCCTCACCCCCATCTCCTTTGCTGATTGGACTCCACCTCTTCCAAGATGAGTACCTTCTGAGCCGCTTGGCTGGAGCTGCCAAGGCTGGTGTGGTGGGATTATGGTGATTATTCTGTAGCACTGGCAGCCGGTGGCAACTGATAGCTTGGTTGACTCACTGCCTCATGGGGTTCGACATGTGGCTACCTTTAGGGAATTGTTTTACGGGTAAAATTAAAAAAAAAAAAATTTCATTGGAAAGGGACAAAAGTCAAAGTAATTTAGAACCTCAAGTGATTGCTAATAATTCCCCATTTCACTGTTCCAATGGTGAAAATAAAAAAATCTGTTCCCACCTTGTCTTGGGTTGTATGATTCAGCTATTTACTCAGTATTTGTGCTACTGAGTTCACGAGGAAGCCGAACTCACAATGCATCCTCAGTTTATTGTTTGGTCAATATAATCTTGGCTGGTCAGTCATAGGTGGTCTCAGTTGTCCAGTATACAGGTCGTTCAATGTCGTCAGATATCTATACAAACATACTATATTGATGGGAAAGGATATGATAGGATGGATAGGATAGGAACAAAAAAGAAATGACCTAATCATTGTCTTTGTCTGACCTATCACTCCATATTATCACCTGCCACATTTAATTGATTGTAATACTGAGCCCTTATTTACACTGACACTCTTGGCCTGCCGTTTCTATGAAGTAGCTTGATTAACGGAGGAGGGAACAGGTTTTTCAGCTTATTATGTCTGTTTGTTAAAAGTCAGAGGTTTATATGCTCCGTGTAGGATGGGGGTCCAATAAGCTATTACCTGCTAGTGTTAACAGCAGAAATGATTTATATTAGCATGAAATATTATTCAAGTAAGCTGCATGTGAAGTGACTTTTCCTGCAATCCTGAGTTGCCCTCACTTAAAGATGGACGGGTACACCCATTTATAAAGCTCTTACATTTGAGCACATACAATGCATTATGATTATATAAATACATTTAAGTGGATCACTATTTAATATCCATATCCCTTGCTATTGATTTGATTCAAAATAGTTTAAATTCTTAATGTGAGGAGTGCTTTTCATGGTTATGATGGATGCACTAAAGTATCTGCAAGGATAAAATGTTCTATTCTGAACTACAGCAACCACTGTGTTATGCATAAAAACTTATTTAGTAGTGGTTCTTCTGCCCAGGAAGGAGCCATGGATTGTATCTGTCTTCACAGTAGTAAGCCAATGGATTCCATTTCTGGTGTGTTATACATTTCTAACAAGAAACAGCATAGGCACTGAGGCATTACCTTTGGGTCTGGAAGTAAAGGAGAAGCAGGGTGGAGTCAAGAGTATAGAGGGGGAGACAAAAGACACAATCAAATTCCTGGTGTCTTATACAGCTATGATATGTCACTCAGATGAGTTGTAGTTTTTATCCTGAAGAAATACAGCGTTAAATACAGGAACAAGCCAGATGCATGGCTGTCTGTACACAACAATGTGTAACAAAGATGGTAATATACTGTAGTTTTGCTGTAGTTAAAGCAACAGTTTTGCGGTAAAAGATTTGTTCAGTGTTGGCAACAATTTGCATTCTTTTCATTTAGTTATATGTAAACCAAACAGGTAAATTAAGGACACATTTTTATTCATTTATTATTATAAACTCTGTCTTGGGGTAACAAATGTGTGCTGTAAATGAAAGACAAATTGCAGTTAACATAAGAAGAGATGAAATTGTGTAAAAGACAGAAAGAAGCAGGTAATACTCTATTTAACTACAAGCAGCAAAAATATCAAACAGGCAGAAATGCAGTATCACAGAGGCGAGTGACAAAGAAGACAAAAATATTTTATCAGTCAGATCAGACAAGGAATAATAGCCTTCATGTTTACATTGTGCGAGACAGATGGCAGTGGGAGCTCATATAATCAGCAGAGAGTTGCTAAAACAAACGTAAAATCCGCTCTGTGAGGGAGTTACTGAGACGATTACCAGTGAAGCATTGCATTAACACTGTAGTCACGCACACCTCCAGCTGACCCAGCATCAGCTGAGGTACAAACTCCAATCACATTCAAACAAATCACTAATCACATTCATTGAACATGCATTCACTAATCACATTCACTGAAGACACATTCATTGAGCCCGTCTTTATAATCTGGCCAGCGCTCACTCTCTCACATAATACCGCCCTGCTGGTAATGCTCTGCTGCTACCTGCTGCACACTGACTGATTTCTCCCTCCAGCACTGCATCTCCTCCAGTTCTCATTACCACATTAAGCGATCATATCTCTAACTTTGCACATTTTGTATATCCCATATCTCAGTGTTATGTGTCTTTTGGGTTCTGTTCTGTACAGCCCTGTGCAGGTTTTTGCGCTCCCCGCTGAATCATACACTGCTGCTTAGAGTCACTGGAGAGCACCTTCAGGAGCAGAGCCTATTTCCCCAAATAAAAGTGTATAACCATTTATGAGATAAATAGTCCTCTTGCCTCTGATATGTCTCTGACAGAATACCAAATATGCAAGAGAATGCCTTATTTTCTTTTTTTAAGGAGATAGCTCAGAGGTTTTACAAGATTTCAATCTACAAGCCACTATCAGCACAGGTGTCCAGAGGAATTCATGTCTCTGGAAACTTCTGAATCATAATTGGTAAATTAGATTTTTAAGTTTTTCAATTATGGTAGAGTCAAAACTCTGACATTTGTGAGTGAATCTGAGCCAGTGGTCTTTACACTGGGTGGTTTCTAAACAGAAGGGAATAGATAGGAACAAAATGGAGCACTATGCATTTCAATGCAGTTATACTACTTTAACCTGTAACATTGTTTACACACTGAGAGAGAAATGAATTCCAGTTTCCTGGTGGGCAAACTTTGGCTTGTAAGTTTTCTAAATTCCGCCAGCCTGTTGGGAGGCGTTTTTGTTTAGAGATCGATTTTGCTTAGACACACATTTTGACTGATAAATATTCAGTGTGTGATGAAATTTTTGCATTTGCTTCACACTGCAGCGGTGGAGCAAGAGATAGTGATTATATTGGTCTGTGTTTGCTTAGGGGAGACATTTTGCTGTCTGGCCTTTTAAACTTAAATGATTAAACCTGCCCTTTGGATTCAGGACAGATTGCATGTTTTAGCTGCTCTTTCCCCCTCTTTGCCGCTCCACCATAAGACACGCAGTCTCTAGAATTTTTTTAATCAAATAATGGCTGTGAAATTAGTTGGTAACATATGCGAATGCTAATATAGGGATATGCTGATGTTCTGAGCAGCAGCCTTGAGGATCTGATTCATGCATTCAGTTGATGCAGTTTGGAGTTTATGGACTTGATTTTTCCATTTAGAAAAAAAAAAATCCTTTTAGTGGTGAGCTGCACAAAAACAGTAGCAGAATGTACAATGTGGTGGTAATGAAAATTCACTTGAGAAAAATTTAGTAGAGGAAAACATGCAGATTACCTAAATTACCTTCACTGTAGTATGTTTGGTAACACTCTTATTATTATGTATTTCCAGACATGGCAGCATTGGTCAATCTTAAAGCCACTCTACAGTCTTCCAATACAGCAAATAGTTTTTTTATGTAATTATTGCATCTCTCAAAATATTGTGATTGGATGTGTTTTTGTTTTTAGAAAAAAATTAGACAATCCTGGTGAGAACTGGTGCAGCTTTTGTTTTGCATTTAGTCCATTTATCTCAGCATTCCCAAATCAGATCCATGGCAGGCGGTGTCTACTGTTGTCACACAACAACACACTACCACCAAAGTTGGACAACAAAATGACAAAATAGGTTGCTTGTTACTTCCTCCGTAAACGAGTGCAGTCATGGTTAAAAGAAATAAACACTGACTGGTGGTGGGAAACAAGATGTAAACAGTCATCCCTGTGTCAACATGACATTGCTTTCTACGTCCAATCATCCACCCCAACCTCCTCCCTACAACAACACAGTACTTCCACCTTAGTCCCTGCCTCCAATAGTCATTATACAAGACAGCAACTCCCTGAGAAATGAGACATACCACACTATTAAAACTATTATGTGCTTATTCCTTAGTTCACAGATTATCACTTTATTGTAATCAGATTTTAGCAATATCGAATGACAAACACTTCCCTTTGAATGAAGCTAACTTGTTTTAGAACTGACCTGTTTAAATATTCCTTCCCTCGATGTCTGCATCTTTTTCTGTCAGTCAAATGTACACTACTACATAGCTTTATAGCATGAGCAGCTCATGCGAGACCAATCATGTGCAATTTCATACATCGCACTGATAAACCAATAGATAATGAATCATTTCCACAAACTGCATTATTACATTCTCGGTGTCTCGTGTAGGATTTTATTTTTTTCTTTCTCATGTAAATGAACACAGTATTTGCCTGTCAAGCCTCCAGAGTGGGAATTAGATTCAGTAAAAGGAGTTACCTTTGGGTGTGGTTGAAAAGCAACAGGGAGACTTTAATTTGTTCTTTAACTTCCTGAATCTCCCTCTCCCTCTGTCAGCATGAGCAGGCGTGCAGACTGGGAATGGATACATTCATTAGAAGTTCCTGCAAACTTGGAGGTGGAATCCAGGGATGTAATTTGAAAGATTCGTCACAGTTTTAGTGTCTCTTTGACACCACAGACTAAGAATGCTCTTAGTATTCTGGATGTTTCCGTATAGGCTTCTCTTGACGGCAGTAGCCCCAGCACACTGTGATAAGGGAGGTTCATTTCACAAATTCTTGTGGGATTGCTTTATAAATTCAGTTTTGAGCTGACACACACAGAGCGAGTGACCAGGTAGGTATTGCTTACATCACATCAGGACACATGACGTTGAAGTGTCAATGTTATACAAACACAGTGATATGCGATAGTGTTGTCTCATTTACTAATACAAGGTGTGACCCTACAGCATCCATAATGCATCATGTACAATTATACCACAAGGTAGAAAACCCAACACCCCGCGGGAAGAGAACATCAAGACAGAACTCACGTGTCCTCTTACATCGTGGAAGTGCTTTCCATGCTTATGACAGTAACCCCTGTTATTTCATTTGAATGGATACATAGAAAAATACAGAAGATGATACTAAAATTAATATCATAGTACTGCATATTTGATCCAAGAAGTCAGAAAAAAAAGTGTTAATTTATACACTTACTTTCACGACAAATGTGAGACAAAATAATAATGAGTACAATTAAAACACAATTAAAGATCATACATTACACAATTGCATGTTACTGACCTGATGTATGAATAATATAAATATTCATATTTATTTTATTACTTCTGACTCCTCTCTCGCATACATTGTTAATTACATGTGGCTATTGTGAGTTTTAACTGTTCATTTGAAGAAAAAATGTTGTTGTTGCTCCTCCTCCATCCATAAAGAGGTTAAAGGTCAGGATCAGCTAATAGGAGCTGGAGGGGGGTTCAGCGTTTTGCCAAATGGTGCATCAGCGGGGTCGTAGCTTGCTGTGATGGAGGCTTAAAGCCTGATTCATCCACTGAAGGACAGTTTCTCTAATCACTGCGCCACCCTGCTGCTCTAACCTAAGGGAACACACACGTTGGTAATGTGTCTGAGAACTGTTACTACCTGAGCATGAAAGCTGAAAGCTCTGTAGACCACAATTAACACCAAACTGTGTATTAATGGAAAGTTATAGGCTCAATAAGGCTGGTGACACAAGAGAGATTCAGCCATTATAATAACAGGACATTTGTGTTGAGAAACAGAAGGAAAATGATGGAGAGGGAGTGAATTAAAAAAACACAGACAGGAGGACAGAATGATCAGTAGTAACCAAATGGAGAAAGCTAAAGCGTTTGCAGATTAAATGTGGCTCACTTCGCTACACTGTGCAAAATATTCTTGCATGAGAGTTTATGATTAATGTGCACAGTCTGCTCCCTGTCTGCTTCCTGTGCCGTATATTACAAATGGGCTATAAGAGATCACAGATATATCTATAAAGCATCACAAATGATGATGCTGCCACCGGGGAAAGTGTTTCCCTCTATATTCATAATTATATTCATAAATTGATTAAACAGGGCATTGATAATGGAAATCTCAAATAAATGAGCATTCCATGTAATGTTCCACAGTATATCACAAGACTGGCAGATATAGTGGCTTTACACATGTGTGGGAGTGTGTGTCCACCCACCGTTCAGTAAACAAAAGCCAAGTCAGTGAATAAGTCAGTAAAAGCGTACAAGATCTTTGCTGTATTGGAAGACTGTAGATGGGTTAAGAGCGCTGTGTTACTAATAGAGGGGTGTGATCATTGTCAAAACATGGCAATTTTGGTCTATTAAGTCAAGTCAAATTTATTGATGTGTTTTACAAGGCACATTTTCCAGGTGTTTTATAGAAAACAAAGGACAAATACATATACGTACTGATAGAAAAGGACAAGGAAGGGAAAAACAGAGTATCCACACACTAGATTACAGCTCCTGAACTTCAGAACAGGCAATGTTTCATCAAAAAGGCATCTTTCATTATGTAAGTGTGCTGAGATACATTATTTTTGAGGAGGTCAAGAGGCCAAGAAGTACGGAGCCCCGGAGTGGCCATAGAGAGAAAAATCAATTTTGTGCCTAAATACCTTGCACTTTCCTGCTCCTGACCTGAATATAGGATCACAAGTCCACCATTACAAAGTGTGTGATCTTCATGCTCCAGCGATTATTTCTCTAAAGTTGTTTGAATTCCTCTTTCCTGAGCACTACAAACCCACAGTATTTAGTATAACACTTGTGTGTTTTTACCTGCTCCCTTATCACTTTAGGTCCTGCGGGACAGAGGAGGCCAAGAACGGTTCTGTGACCCAATTTTCCATCACTTTGGCTCCCTTGTGGAATACTGAGTGAGAGTGGGAGCTGAAATGACAAAGTTAAAAAGCTCAGTTTTAACTCCAGTATGGGTGGCAGAATTTTTAGCAGACCAATCAGAGAGAGAGAGAGAGAGAGAGAGGAATGAAAAAGGGGGAGACTGGAGATTCGGGTTCCTCCTCTCATCCCAGAAATAGCAGGAGTTTGATTGCTGATGGGGCTTCTGGCCAGGCTGCTGATAAGCCGTATAGTCTGCTCTTTAACTGAGTGTGAGGCTATCTAACATAATAAGACAAAATAATGGAAATGCCAGCACAAAGATAGGTATAGGGGCAGGGATAGTGGGCTGTAATGGTCTGGGGTGCCTGTTCTGGCGTGACTTTGCGCCGCCAACACCTTAGAGGATGTGGTCAGTGCTTTCCCCTGCTAACACTGATTTTGATTGATCATCTCTGCCTTGCAGCATAAGGATAGTGGTGAAAAATGCCATTTCAGCAGCCACTGCAAAATATACTATGGCCCAGCGCAGTTCATATCTGATTACGGAGCAGCTAGGCATATTAGAGGGAAGTGCTGTATGTTTAGATAGCGATGTTACCCAGTTTTCCTTTTTCCAATGTTTAAACCCCATAGGGAGAACTTATGTTTGCTTGTAATGGGTTAATGTAATCTTGGAAGATGTTGATGTCTCCACAGATGCATAATTGCATGAAGGTGATCACTAAAAGCTGACAATAGCAGTGTGAAAACTATCACTTTTACATTTGCTATTCAGGCAATATTCTTTAATTTTCTTTTTTCTTTTCTGTTAACTCATCCTGAAATGGCATGATACAAAACACCGTGGTTGATTGCAGTTGATTTGAGGTGTAATGACTAAGATGTAATGACTGGGGATCATGCAGCGTGTTGTGTTGGTCTTTATTGATATGTTTCATTTAGTTTTCAAGCTGGGAACACACAAACAAACATTCCTAACCCACTGTGAAAACACATCAAACGTTTAAGGAATGACTTTCACACATTACACTCGCAGACGTTGCCTTTAGAATTATGATGCAGCTCCGACTGCAGGATGCATTTAGATTTGTTCAGATTGCATCCATGAAAATCAAACACATTTGATACAACAGCGACACTTCTGACTGTCTGAGGCTCAGTGAAGAAGCAGTCTATGAGCTTCACTATTTTTATAGACTAGATTTACTACATTTAATCATAAAATATCAGTCCTTGGACATTTTGGGGTGTTGTTGATACGATAATCCTGTGTTAATAACCCCAATACAAAATAAATAAAACACAAGCTATACAACAGCAGTTGCTGGACACAACAAAAGAAGAGGCGTTGAAAATTAATTAGGTGTTTATTTCTTTCATATAACAAAACTGTGTGAATAAATCTTTGAAACAAGTTGGAATGGCAACAACCTGAGAATGAGATTATTCATTAAAATAACATCATCATAATTGCCATCATTTAACCTCCTGAGCAGGTCTACAGTGCCATCTTCATTTATTTAACTCCTTTTTTTCTTATCTATGTCTCATCACTGTTTCACAACAAAAAGGTCTTAAAGTGATACAAATCCAAAATACCAAATACCAAAATCAATATTTTTGACTTGAAATGTTGCTTTGAAAAGTGTGTAACTTCTTTCCATACTAACAGTAGCTTGAATTCACGATGCTAAACAATGCTTCTGTGTCATCCTATCACAGAGCATTTCACCATTGTTGGGGTGGAGTGCATTTTAATCAAGGATCAAATTTGACTTATGTTGTTAAAGTTCGTGAAGCTGTCTCCTTTTGACTCCCTCACTCTCACTCTGTCTGCATTCCCTTTTCTCTCTTTCCATCTCAGACCCTTTATTTTCCAGGTCTCTTTTCCCCCCTCTTTTGAAAGAAAATGAAAGCATCAATTACCCTCATACAGTACATCATGTTGGGATATAAAAGGCTTCATTCTTTCTAGTGAATAGAGAGCGAAGATAGGAACAGGGCAGCCTTCCCAGCAGATGAAATAAAATGCAAAATGTTTGCATCATTTTAATTAAACTGATAACTCTTTCGTGGAAACCGGTTTTATCAGGAAGAAGGGCGCAGATGCAAAATAATGTGACAACAAAAAAGTGATTATGTGTTTGTGTTATCGCAAGCCATGTTCACTGCACACAGTAATTGTATTTTATGATTTTTGTGCCCGCTGCACAGTCACAATTCCCCTTTCCAATGATGGCTTATGTTTTCTAGTAGTGCTTCGAAACACCCCACCAAGAACATTTTGGATTAGAGCAATATTGCCGCCGAGACTATTCTGACAAACCGATAGCACATCGGGCATACACTCACTCACAGATACACACTCTCATTCACTCACTCACTCTCTCTTTGCCAGACATGGGTGTCAGCCAGACAGTGCTATTTGCTGGAGCAGGACTGGCACTTCTCCAGACCATGGGGGTAGCAGGCTTGGCAACGCAGATCACTGATGGACTCATTGAAGCGGTTCGCCAGCATGGACAGCTTGCTACCGTGACACAGAGAGCAGGGAGCGCAGCCCGAACCGCCACAATGCTGGCAGCTGTCGGCCTCCTGGAGACAGAAGAAACACATTAGAGGAGAGAAGAGGAGGACGGAGAGGAGGTGAAAGAGAGGAACTGTAAGGTTAGGCAAAGGGTGAAAAGGACACAGATAGAGACTGAACTGAAAAGGGAAGTTGGACAGTGAGGGGAAAACCTTGTCAGCCATATCTAAACTATTGCTGTATATAATGTATTTAAATGTAGTGTCAAATGCTTCAGTAATCTATAATATACCATTTTACATTGAAACATATTACTAATTTGTACTCTGCAACTGTTTCAAAACTGATTAACTTGCAACACCTTTAGCCAGTTCATTAACAGCGAACATTAACAGAGCTATCTAGTTTAACTGGCCTGCCTGCTGGCAAACACTAAACAACCTTAACGACATAGAGGATTTTTCCAATATTATTTATAATTAAATGCCTTTGGTAAGTAGCTGTGTTGCAGGATAATGTACAGCCAGCCGGTCATTTTTACAGTCAGCCGGTCATTACTGCAAGATTTACAATAACGAGCAGCTGCCTGTAGATTATCGACGAGACAAGGGGTGGATAGCAACAGAATATGTGCAATGAGGTTACGTTTAAATCTTTACAAACTACCGGATGTAAATCAGCAGAAAATAGTTCCCAGTGGAAACTTTGCACAGCAAAGTCTGTGGATTCTCCTGAATAACCAGGAACTTGCTGTTGAGGTTTCAAGTGTATTTCAAGCATTACTGCAAGATTTACAATAACGAGCAGCTGCCTGTAGATTATTGACGAGACGAGGGGTGGATAGCAACAGAATATGTGCAATGAGGTTACGTTTAAATCTTTCCACACTACCGGATGTAAATCAGCAGAGAATAGTTCCCAGTGGAAACTTTGCACAGCAAAGTCTGTGGAGTCTTGTTGAGGTTTCAAGTGTATTTAAAGCAGAAGTAGGTAACCTGTATAAAAATAACTTTTAGTCATTTTTGCTAAAACTGTCACTATGTCCTGACAGTAGTACATGAGACAGATAATCTGTGAAAAAAATCAGGCTCCTCTGGCTCCACCTGCTGCTCCAATNTGGTGCGACAATATCACAGCATCATGTTTTGTTTAACATTATTATCTTTAATATCACAATCCAAATCAGATCCAGAACGTTAACTACTCTGATGGAGCGCAGAGCAAAGTGTTGGTGAGCAGGCATATGGAGAACGGAGATATCTCTGTCAGAGTGGGAGGAAATTGAAAGTGACGTATATTAAGAGTTACAATTACATGAAAAATGACAGCGTAGTGTATGTAATGTAAGCCGAATTAATGAGCAGGACCTAATAATTTAAGATAACAAGACAACAACAGTCTTGTCACCGCTAGATGCCATGCAATTCTACACACTGCTCCTTTAAACAAACGTTTAAGTTGCCTAAATTTAACAGGATGTTTTAGTCAGCTAAACTTACCCGTATCTTGACCAAATATTTTAATTACCCACTTAGCCAAACATTTTAGTCACCTAACCATAACCATACCAAAACCCAAGTATTTTAGTCACTGACCCTTAACCAAACGTTAACGTTGCCTAGACTTACCCGTAGTGTTTTTGTTGTCTAACTCTAACTGTTTAACTGTAACTCCAAACAAAATGTTTTAGTTGCCTCACCTTAAATCTTAAACTACCAAACATTTAACTTGCCTTACTGTACCTTAAAGCAGAAGTAGGTAACATGTGTAAAAATGACTTTTAGTCATATTTGTTAAAACTGTCACTCTGTCCTGACAGTCGTACATGAGACAGATAATCTGTGAAAAAAATCAGGCTCCTCTGGCTCCACCTGCTGCTCCAATGGCCATTTGCAAGAATCCACTATGCCCGACTCTAAACAACCAATCGGAGCCAGGGGGAGTATCTGATGGAGTGTCAATTACTGCTCCTGCACACGCTGCGGGCAGCTCCCCTCCCCCGTGCATGCGCTCACTCAGTTACACTCCATATCTTCTGTGAGTGGATGCAATGGCAGACAAACAACCACCCAACCACCGAGCAATGAGAAAACTGTCCATCCCTACTTTGTCAACAACAGCTTACACGACAAATACAAGTAAACAGAAGACCAATGAAGAAAAGCTAGCTAAAAAGAAAGAATTAGGCCGAGTGACTCTGCGGGGAGGGGCTTTGGAGACGAGCTGGAGCGCAGCGGTGACAGAGGGGGAGGGACCTGGAAATTTCAGTCCACTCTCTTCTCAATCCTACCAACTACAGCTTTAAGTGCCACAAACCACATGCCATTCACCTCTGACCCTTTAGGAGTCCCAAAGTAAAGTAAAAGACAAGATAACAGATAGGCTGCTTAGCAAAGCACGCTAGAGTACTTTAGAAGAACATGCTACATAAACCTAAAAACTGTGGCACAGAAAAAGTGTTTGTCGAATCTTTTTTAACAATTCCTTTCTCAAAAAGTAAAATGGAAAGTGACTGAAAGTAAGGAAAATATTATTGAGTTTGGAGAAACCTTTCATTAAGACAGATTAACATTAAACATTAGTTTAAGCTGCGCGAAGGGTTAGCGATATATTCGCCCACTGCATTGTGATGATCAGCTGTTGCAGCAACAGTGAAATCGAGATTGGGTAAACAGTTGCAAAATTTATGCACACACAAGGTAAAAATCTGAGCCTGTGTTAGAAATAAAGACAGTAAAAAATTAACTACCTTGGACTTTGGGCAACAAAGGCAAAGATGATAAAGAAAAGAAAGTAACAAAGAGGAGTGAGATTGCCAAATAATGGGGGGGGAAAAAGCTGAGAATGAACTTTTTTTTTTCTAGAGGCAGAGAAAATGAGAAAATAACGAGAGAGGTGAGAAAAGAATGGAGGGAGTGAGGGGAAGAGAACAGTAATCAGCCAAGGAGGTGAGAGGGAGGGGATAATAGCGAGCTGGGTATCCTTGCAGGCTGGCAAGTGGCAGGCAAATGCTGCAAGGGCAGAGTAAAACTGTGGACTCATCAGTATCTGTTCACAGTTGACAGATAACACTAGGACAATGGGATGGTGGTTGTTGTAGCGGGAGGGGGCAACAGGAAAAGAGAAGAGAAGGGGCACAAATAAGGTGGCAGTTACAAGGCAACACATTGTGGGATGAGAATAAAGACCCCTCTGTGAACAGTTACAAATTACAACAATATGGCTGCACAGACAATACTGCAGTTATTCTCTTGAAAGCGAAGATGAAGTGAAGAAAGGATGGCTAAAGACATATGCACATAAAGAGAGAGGGGGAAGGAGGAGGAGAAGGACGTGGTGAGAGTGAGATTACCAAGAAACAGAAACAGGGTGATAAAAACTCTACTACACCACTGAGAATAATTTGGTCAAGGATCATTACCTTGGTCTCCGTGTCGCTGATCTGTTTCTCCTCCTGCTCCTCCCCGTCTTGTGTACAAGGAGCTTTAGCCCTCCTCCTGCTCCCCCTCTCCCTGGCCTTTGGATATCCCTCCGAGTCCACAGGAGGCGCTGTGTGGTGCCGCAACACTTCGGGCTTCCTTGGTGGAGCTCTGATGATGCGTAGGTTGCTGGTGTAGATGATTATCTTGCCAAAGTCCAACACTGAGGACTGAAGGAAACAGAAAATGTCAGATAATCCTATATGTGGAGCATCCTAAGATGAAGTATTTTACTTAGCCTCTACTTGTGTTAGATATTTCCTATATTTCCATCCCTGCTACTATGAGAGAGCGTGCCCACATTTAGCTGTGGGCTTTATGTGTGGGTGAGAAGAGGTTTTCAAGTTGAATGCAGCTGAAGAGTCACACCCCTTGTGCAAAACACAACACGCTTTGTAGCTGTGTACTGGTCTACAGAGGCTTCTGGTGGTGGAGAAATTGGAAACTACAGTAATTCCTCTTTTAACACAGATTTCCTGCTGTACGATTGGTCAGAGAAACCCTTCCTTACCAGTAAAATATATGATCCATTGATATCTTAATATTTTATTCATTTATTTATTGCATTTAACTCGATTTATATAATCTACATGTGGTTGTCCATGGGAATGAAACAACCAAGTTGGTCCAGAGATGAATATGACTGGTAACTATTTCTACATTTTCTATTAGTGTTAGGTGTACATTTTTCTTGAAAGATGCAGAATGTGATGACCAGTTGCAAAGTGGGAGGACCTACCAGTTCTGGAAGTGTCTTTCCTCATTCTGGATTACCATTTAAATTTTTTCTTTAAACAACATCCTCAATGTTTCTTAACATAGAAACACTGGAGTCTCCTGGATAATGTGATGAGCCTATAGGTTCATGTAATGATGTCAGTCATTTTGGCATGGTGGATGGCTCAAAATACTACAATACCAATGAGCCTCAGCCGCCGTTGCCATGGAGAAAAAGCTGGTTAGAGACAGGAATTAGAGCGGTAGCAAATTCAGAATGCTCCGTTGTTGTGGTTGAGAACAAAACACAGCACCGTAGTAGCTGAATTCATCCAAAGCTGCAGGTTGTTTTTAGTTTTCTCAACAACGTAATCTTTAGCTTCCACCAGCCATTAGCGGCACACGTAACTTTAAGCTCTGTGATTGGATGTTTCTTGCCAAAATGCACCATGGGAATTGTAGTTACATTGTAGTAACTTTTTATGTAAACAGGCTTGTACCTTCAACTTTTTATCGGAGAATCAGATTTTTTAACACGGTTGAACTCTTTTCCACTGATGATTTAACTGGAAGACCTTCATGCCGATCCAAGCCATAGAAGTGCTCCAACTGCATTGAAGTCATGTAAGGAGGAACTCATTAGACCTTGTACAGTAGGGGTGCTCCTCTAGGACCACCATGCCATCCTTTCAATAATGCCCTAAAAGGATAAACTAAATCCAGATTGCTGTTTTCCACTGATAAATGTGATAAACACTGGCCTTGGTCACCAGGGCCAAGCGTGCCTTTGTTTAGAGGATAAAAGAATGAAACTGACACTAAGCCAGCAGGCGATGTAGCTGACCTCCCTCTCAGCCTGCTGCACTAATGAAGCCGCTGCCACAGCAGCTCAGTAACAGTGGCTTTTTCCTTTCAGATGAACAATTTTGTTGCTGTTATTGTTCCACTTTAATTGTTGTACAATTTTTACTGAGCAGCATGCAGTTGATGCTTTAATTACCCAAGAATTCTTCTTCCCATTTTCTATTTTTAAGTCTTGAATGCTTGTTCTGTTCTAAAGATGTATTAATTAATTATTAAATTACTTTGCGTTGGCTGGTAATTGTGTATGTGTTTCTTTTGGTGTGGCTGTTTGCTTTTCAGCATATGCAGACTTGCAATACTCTGTGGGGTATTAAAAAGAAACACCACCTCTTCCAAGAAGCTGTGATATTTTCTTATTATATTTCCCTTTATGTAAGTATATCCAAAGAGCCGTTGCATAGTGATCATGCTCCAAAATTAGTAATTTACCACTCAAAGGGTATCAGAAACACAAAATCATATTTTTTAGGTGTTAACTGACTTTTTCTGTAGGTGCTAGGTGTTAAATAGCAGACAATAATTCTCGAAATCACATCCATAAATAAGTACATATGTTGAACTGAATGTCTCTGGTGCTACATCGCAATTTCCGGCAGTATAGAAAAGATAAAATACATGAATCCAAGAAGGTTCACATGCACAACAAACACACACACAAGCACACATACATACATAAGTGAGGAAAATATCTATTTATTTGCAATTTAAGAAAGGGCAATTTGTACACACACAGGAAGGACAGGGGTGGTCATTTATGCTTTCATATCCTTTAACCATAACCCTGACTCTTCCTCTCAGGATGCCTACACTATCAGTGAGATGTAATTTTTTGATTTGATTAATATCCAAGTTTAGCAAAATCAAAACCAGCGAGCAGCATTGCTTACTGTGGCATCTCCCTCTGCTTCCTCAGGCTGGCCTGCAGCAGGCCTGTAGCTTCCCATTCCTCTGTACACGTTTATTCTCTGGGCAATGAGCCCTGTAGGAGGATAGACACCTGGGCACAAAATAAAACATGTTGTCAGGATAGAGTGGGAACTTGTACTGGAGCTTTCAAACTCAAGTCCTGGTTTCACTCACAAACAGCAGGTATTTCTTTTACATTTATGTGCTTGTCTGAATTTTTGGAAGTCGTGGTAAACTCTGAGACAACAGCCGACAGTTACCTAACTAACTGTGACCACCCATGCTGGCTGCGTTAGCCAGCTTAGCACCCTTGCCTTACCAAATCCTCTGTCGTAACAACATACACATTCTACTCATGTTTTTGAGTAAAAAAAAGTCTTTCTAAGTCTGAGCTAAATTGTTTGACTTAAGAACAGGCTGAAAAAAAAAAAGTTTTTGCCAGCATCTTTCTAAGTTCCTTAATTTTTTTTTTCATCTGTGAAACCGGTTTAAAAAAAAGTTTTGGCTGGTGAAAAAAAAATTCAGGCTCATTTTCCTAAGTGTTTATTGCTGTAATACTAGTTTCAGCCACAAGAGGTTGAAGTGCACCACTACCCCATGTTCTAAACAGGACTGAAAGCATTCATGTTTTCTTCTTCCAGGTGAGAATTTCTCCATGCAGTCTAAACACAAGGTACGTACTGTATAATGTGTAATGTTACATAACTTGCTAAATAATTCTCACTAGAAACATGGGAAAAAAAAATATATAATATACAGAATATAAAACTATTTAATGCGCATACTAAGATTGCTGGGGCCAGTTGCCAGGCAACCAGTGGACACTTACTAGGACGTTACTGGTCCAAGTCAAGAAATAGTTCGACACATAACTCCGTGAAACTGCTAATTGTAATTTTTACACTTTGTTTTTTGCACAGATTAAACAAATAAGATACAGCGTGTTAATTAGCGAGCTTTCGACATGTTTTTCAGTCTTTATGCTAAGCTAAGCAGCTGCTGACAGTAGCTTCATTTTTAGCAACAGATATGAGGGTGGTATCAATCTTCTCATCTAACTCTCTGCAACAAAGGAAATTAGCATATTTGCCCAAAATGTCAAACTGTTCCATTAACTGCACATTATCAATGTAGTAAGTAGTGCATTCTCATAGAAACATGGAAAAATAAATTATATTTTAGCAAGCATTCTAAAATGGCTCAGTATTTTAGCATTTCATCTTTGGTCAAATTGGTAGTGTTCCAAGTTCACAGTTTGATTGACCTCCTCTGGCGCACGCTACTATAATTTATTTCATATTAATTGCCAAAATAGTGGACGGTAATAACATTTGCACTTAGGAATCAGCTAGATTTTATTTTAGCTAGACTGACAAATCTATCATCACTGTCTTATACAACTGGATGAGAGAAACAAGATGTTTCAGCTCAGCATGCTCTGCCTATACAGTAGAGTGAAATTATTTGGTAGGAGTACCATATACAAATGTAATATACACATCTCGTTGGTCTCCCTGGTTACCAGCTTACATACTGTATAGCCCACACAAACAAATGTCAGTGCAGTCATGCATATAAAGTAAGACACAGTGGTACAGGATGTTACACAATAGTAAAAACCCACCCTGTTGGTCCCCATGAGTATCCTCAAACCCACAGAGCTGCTCCACCTCCAGGTGGCTGGGAGGGATCTTGCGGTGAACAAAGCTGTGAGGGTATTTCTCCTCTGGACTGTCCAGCTCCTGACCGTCCTCATACACGTGCTTCAGCACCCGACCGCTGTAGGACGAGGCCAGCTTGAACCTCACCTGCGGTTTTGAGTTGAAGGTGACAAGGTTTTACATGCTGAAAAGATGCACTGGTACATTAACTACTGCACAGTGATTAATTTGTATTGCTTGCTAGAATTGAAAAGAAGACTTGTGAGTAGAAAAACTGCTGTTTGGGCACATACAAACATTTGCAGCATGTCAACATACAGGCTGACATCCTGTTTCATCCCCTTTCTCAGTTTGCCATTTGACAACATCAGATTAAAAGCTGAGAACTATCTTTAATGTAAAGCAATATGCCACTGTTATTAAAACAACTGCATAAAAAAGCACGATGATGACCTCAATATGTCTTTTACTCAGCACAGCACATTTATAAAAGTACTTCAAAACCCGTAAATTTGAAAGACAGCGGTCCTGTAAACAACTCACCTTTCTGGGCTTGGTGCCTTCATAGCGTTGATTCAGTTTTCTCTGGAGTTCCTCCATGGTGGCCGACTGAGGAGGGGACGCTGAGAGAGCGTCAGTCCATCCAAGAAGCTCCTTACCTAGGGCGAATTGACATCAGCTGGACACCGTTGTGCCTGGTGTGATGAAAGAATGCAAGGATGGATGGATGAAAGAATGGACTGATACACAGTTTGATGGAGGCGCAGGGTATGCGAGTACGAATGAAGAGCTGTGTGTAAGGAGTGGGTGGGTGACTAGATGGGATGAAGCTCTCTCCGTGTGTCCTGCCTCCTGAGTTTGACTGCACCTGCTGTTTTAAGGGACCACCTTTCTAGCTCCCCGCGCTGAATTATTCACAGCTAGATCGTGTGTACAAAAGCGTGGTTGAGAAACCAGAAGCTCCGTCATCAAATAATTATGACCACCAGAATAGAAGGTAGTTGGAGCCTGTGTGTTTGTGTGTGTTAGGGAGAGAAAGAGAGAGTGAGGCTTAGTGTGTGTGTATGTGTGTGTGTGTGGGAGTTGTTAGATAGTTGTAAGACTGCCTGTCATTGGACTGGAGCCGAGTGCATCAGTGTTGAAAAGTAAACATGGCATTTGATGTCTGTTGCTGTCATACTGAAAACCTTTACCTTTCTAAAAATATATCTATGATTACTAAGAGTTGTATCACTGAAATAACACTCTGCTTTTAGTGTGTTTCTTTGTATTATTACAGATGTGTGGTTGAATGTGTGTTTCTGTGTGTAGTCTAGTTCTTAGTTGAGCACTAAGACATCAGTGTTTTATAGAGTCTTACTTCATGACTCAGTGGAGTCTGAGTTGGTCTCTCTGAGAGTCTAATCTAAAGAGTACCTGGTACAGTAGATCTCAGGTATGTAAAATACAAAAAAAATGAGGTTTTCACACCCACACACTTGAAAATGAGAAGTTTTCTCCAGCAGAAAACGCTCAGGGACCTCGTCTAGAATTTGAGACAATTCAAAGACTAATCAAACAGACGTACATCACAAATGCAAGTCATCTGGATAACACTGACAAAACATGAGAAAGTTACTTCAGTTCAGACATTAAACTGAGGTGAACCATACCGAAACGTATCTGTAACTTACAATATCTTGTGGGTCTATCCCCTATGGGTTGCTGAAGTAAAATTCAGCACCATTTCCTCTTACAGCCAAAGTACTAGGTGGGAATAATAAGAAAATAACATGAAAAATAGATAGATAGATAATAGAATACTTTTACTGAGTTTAACACATTTACAGAAAATCATTTAAATTTAAGGAATCCTGGAAAGTATGCAATTAAACTTTTTTCCCATCTTAACCCTACAGTGTAATTACTTAAACTGATGAGTCACACAATTACTGTTTTAACTAAATCACCATGTGCTAAGTGTCTCCCTGTTTAGTATAATGCCTTGAATTATTTTGTAAATTACGTATCCTTATTTTGTACTTAACTTGAAATTACCTACTACTTAGTGTGACTAATAGGAAGGGTTACCATGCATTAGACACAATGTAAAGATTCATGGTGCAGTACAGTAATATTAAAGCACAGGTTCACATTTTTTAAAGTATGGCTTAAAAGAATCTTCACATGCCCATATGTACATTAAAAGCACTGTTGATCACTTCACTGTGAACAGGTCACTTTTCAACTCAATTTCAATATAAGTGAAATTCCTTCTTTTTGCAACTATTCCTCCACCACAGCTCAGCAAGAAACGCTATCTGTGGAAACACAAACAGACAAATGGGTATCTTCCAAAGTTACAGTCTTTTTAGTACAAAATTCCTAACTCTGATTGCTGAAGCCTTATAGCGGCTTTGGCTGAACGTTGGTATTAATTTTTGCACAGAAATAGGGCTGTGGATTTTTCAATAAATATAATTGCTTTATTCCAAATAAAGCAATTATAGTCTAATTATGAGCCTTTGATAAACAATTGTTTTCCGTTTTTAATGTTCTCATCATATAAAAGTATCACTCACGTGTGTAATTTTGCTCTTTGTCACTTCCAGAATTGCCCTGTCTGACTCTTATTAAGGCTAATAGGGTATGATTCAGGCTGTCAGCATCCTTTTAAGCATCATTTCATCACCAGTTCAGAGACTAATTTAAGACTTCAATTACATTCATGAGAGCCAGAACTGAAGTCTGCATCACTTTCTCCTGAGTCAATATGAGGTCACATCCTGGCATCATGTGTTGGTTCTTTGTGTGTGTGCATCTGTTCATGAGTATCTGTGTAAATATGTATGTAATGTCCAATCCATAAATGCATACTCACAGTATTTGAATTATTCCATTTGCAGAGTTTTTGCAAAGTATTATTATCCATATTTTGAAACTGCTGATGGCAGTGGCAACTTTTTCTGCATCTCCAAGAGGCCATTTTATAGAACAAACACTAATCTAACAAATGGATGCCATTAACCCCGTGCATGTCGAGATCAATCTTACAATTATCCTTACAGATGACTGTTATTAAGCTGAGAGTGAATGGATGGTTTAAAAAGAGAGAGAGGAGGAGAGGGAGAGAGAGAGTACTGCGAGAAGACAGAGACCCTCTCTTGTCTCCTCCCTGACCAAGAGTCGGCTTAATCAGATTGCAGAACAAGCAAGTACGGTCACTCAAGCGAGAAATTGTTTTGGGTGCATCGCTGTGAAGGAATCATTTAATGTGCCAGGATTCTCGCTGCTTTCGCTTTAAATGATTGCCACAGTAAATCTGTCTCTCTCTGTCTCCACATTAACAGTTCATGTATATTCTATTATCTCCATTATCCTCCCTAAATACAATATGCAATATCAGCGTCATTGCTCAGGTACAGTACATGCTGTCTGCTAGCCATAGATCTCCATCTAATTCATTTTCAGTGCTCTGATGGTACAGATCGAAACTGAGAAATAATAGTTTTGGTTTCACTGTGCTGGTGATAAAGCATTTGGACTCTAGTGCACAAGACAAGCCTCATTGAGCCACAAATTTAAACCCAAATGGATGTCTATTCCCCAGATGGCCTGATGCAATGGCTACGTGCTAACTGTTGCGGATGTGTAAATTAGAATCGAAACTCTATCTTATACTGTAGCCGTAAACCAGGTACGAGCATGATGAGTGCAAGCTGCTCCTCTCTAAATCTTTTTAATTTACTTCTGGTCGCCTCGCCCCGTGTACAACAGTTAGATAACGTGCTCCCAGTTGTTTATGCCTCAAACCCTCCGCAGCTACTGTACCACATCCTACCTTACCCTGGCATCAGTGGATGTTCATTATAATAGTCGTTTTGTGTTTATAGGGCATGTGTGTGTTAAGTTTGATTATTTCCCCCCCGAGGGTGTAAGAGTGCCCTAAGGAGGTGTACGTATCATACTTGGCAAGTCTCAATATGAGGGCCTGGGGGGGGGGCAGCAGCATACATCTTTACCACCCATTTCTGCACTGTACTTTCTGTTCTACTCTCCCTCTTCACTCAATCTCTCCCTTTCTCTCTGAACCTTTACCCTGCAAAGTGAAGCACAAAAAGGCAAAAGAAAAAAAAAAGGAAGGTGAAAATCTCACTTTTAAAAGACACCTACTCATTATTTTGCCTGTGCTATTTCTGACGCCCTCCCAAGGGGAATGGTATTGACTGACTCTCATATCAGCAGCACCTATTTTCAGGCAACAACGGAACAGAGATCAGTCAGAAATACTGGCTTAAATTTCTCCATAGCGGTCATTATCCTGAAGGCACATGGAAACCAAATTTCTCGGGAAAGGTGGAATTACTCAGAGTGTCACAGAAGGAGTTTCTAACGATGAACTGTCCCCTCAAGTCGGCAGCGGAGGAGGAGGTAATGATAACCTGGTGTTTACCACAAAAAAAGAGAACAGCTTTGCCATTTTAAATGGAAACCCCTACTATTCTACACCCTCTCTCTCTTTCTCTGCCCATTTCTGCGCCAAACTCAGATTGTACTTTCTGACTCTCTTGCTCTACCCTCAGGTGTCTGACAAGCAGGAGGGAAGAATGGTATGAGAGGAAGAGGTGTACAAAACAGAGATGGAAGGAGGGAGAAAGTGAGCTGGAATTAGAGATGGATGGGACTATGAGAGGGAGCCAAGGAGAGATAAGGGAGGAGAGATGAACAGATGCATGTGAAAGATCATATTTGTCTTAAATCAATTCTGAAGATACTAATGTCACATCCTCTCTGAAGGTTACAGAGAAAAAAAGAGAAAAGACTGGCATCTCAGACAATAGATTAGGGCTGTGGTTCATCTGATTTACAATGTCTTTCTCACTGTAGTTTTAGTTTTTCTCAGTTGTTTACACAGTAACACTGGTACTTGAGACACAATGACCACAACCTGTAACTCATGTACCAACCCCCTAAACCAATTCTGCTAAAACACAAGCACATTTCCTGCTTTACATTCAGATTGCAGTTCTAAACTACATTACACACAATTCTCTACATTTGGCACAATCCAATCTCCTTTCTCGTGTTCACATGGAGCGCACTGCCATTCAAAATGCTAAACTTGAATTTCCTACCACCCACTATGACTCCTCACATGGGCAAACACATGTTGCAATCAGAGCTTTAGCAATACAGTAAAAGGGCCACAGGTGAGCTTTTCTGTTTTGAAGTAATGGATGCCAACATAGGAGAGAGAGGCATAGCGAGTGTGAGGAGTGAGAGTAAGCGGGGGGGGGGGGGCAAGAGCAAGGCCAAGGAGAGCCATACACTAATCTCTGATGAGAGTCGAGCCACTTTGCTTGACCATGTGGTGACCTCTTCTGCAAGCTATGGAAGATGCATGTGCAGATATACTGTAGCTGTAGAAGCTTTTCAGGACTGAATTTGCCATGCTAGGCGATACTTCCCCCGCTGCTTGGCCAGGGAGAACATTGCCTGCGATGTTAATGAGGTGCTTTGGCCAGACCGAAACAGAAGACAGGATGCAGCCTAATTTTCTTTTTCTTTACAGTACATGCAGAAGGCTTATTTTATTTTTTATTTTTCTTGTTCTGTATGAAGAACACTTTACAAAAACAACTGTGTTTGCTGAGATGTATACAGTATTTCAGAATAAAAAAAATCATTAACATTGTTTTGAATGCAGTGTTTGCTTTTGCAAGAGATTTGCGGAGTTTTGGGTTTTGTGTGTAAGTTTTTGTATTTGAGTTTTAAGAAAATGAGCCATGCTTTCAGAAAAAGTGTGCAAGCAATTGAGAAAAACTGTATTACCTCTGTTACAGCTAACTGAATGGAATATAACTATCCATATCCACAAAATACATTGTTTGCCTATACACATAGAAGCTAATCTGACACACCTATTCATTTTTCTTTTCTATGCCTTCCAAAACCATGATGAATCACTGTTTGAAAATGAATCTGTTTCATGATTAACCAATACTTGGTTAGGGTTAAGGGAAGATCATGGTTTGGGTTAAAATAAGTACTTGTTTAAGGTTAGGGAAACATCGTAATTTGATTTTAAATTACTTTTGACATTCATACTTCATTATGGATAGCAGACCTTCGTCGTCATTTTACGATTTTACATTAATAAACACTCAGTTAAAGTTAGGAAATGATGGTGGTCATGCTTTTAAAAAAACAGGCAACCTTGACTGTCGATTGGAAACGAGAAACAAACATCAGTCTCCGATGTTAAAGTCAGATGTTTTGTTGACCCATCCATCCTCCACACGCAGACTTGCTGCTCTACAATAATGTCACCTTACTTCCGCCTTTGCTCTTGTCATGACTAATCTGCAAAAAAATAATACCGCGTACACAGATAAAAGCTATGGGTGTCTCTGCAGAGTTTGCAGTAGAGAATACATTTGCATTAAGTACGGCTTTCTACAGTGTTTACTGACTGTTTGAAAAGCTAATAATAAAGTTGAGATCATACATCATGTCATAAACAAAGGAAAGCAAGACAATTCACATGTGGCCTTCATTACTACAAGGGTTCGACATGTGTAGCTTAAAAACTACCCACTACCTAAACATTTTTTGACACTATACTAAATGTCAAAAATGCTTTGGCCATCATAAGTGACTTTTTTCCGCCACAAAATGATGACAATGAGGAGATGTGACTACAATTTTAAATGGCTCAATTTGTGTGTGTGTGTGTATATATAGGGACTTAAATGATGACAAAGCAGAAACCTTCAACACTGAATTAGATTAGACTGTCATTTAAAAAAAATCTTTTCCACAGCAGCAATGTTTTAAATAGAGCTACTAATGCATTTAAACTTCATTATCTTAATTACAGTGTCTATCAAATGATAGATGTTGCAAGTCACAGTCAAGTTAATATTTAATATTTCACTGGGACTGATTTTCTACCTCATTTTAATTAGCTGTATGGTGGTGGTGATGGTATTTGGCTCCCATGAAACAAAGCCCATGCAGAAACATGCCGCTGGTATGCTACAGAGGCCTCCACCTGTGACCTCCCCACCCCACTCTGATTTCATCTTCAGAAAAAAGTCATTCTCGAAAAATTATGCATGGCTGTCTCAACCAACTGCAATCCCAGCCAAAATGAGATTCAGGACAGCAGCAGGGGAATCAGGACAGAGGACTGGCAGGAATCAGCAGATACTCCTATTATGCCTTGTAAAAGTAAGATTTTGTAACAAGGCCAGTTTGGAAATCTTCAAATGGCCTGTGCAGTAACTAAAAGGCAAAACTGTCAACCTGCTGGCTAAAATGCATGCTCATTTGGGTGTTTTTAAAAGCAAACTAAAGAAACAACGGTCATTGTAGATAACGGCTCCAACCCCACCTGACATCTGGAACTGATATGTGGACAACGCTGTCACCAAACTGCACTGTTGTATCTTAATTTTAACTCTAACCACCAAATGACATTATTAAAGCTCAGTGGTGAGGACCCGCCCACACAGAGCAGCTCTTACTAGTGAAGAGGAGGACAGAGAGAAAGAGGTGCACTCAGCACCAATTGGTATAAAGAATGGAAAATGAGAATCCCACCCCAACCCCACCAAAAGCATGCCAGTGGGATTCTATTACACGGCAAACAGAAAGAAGAGAGTTGTTTTATCTAACTAATAGATATCAATTATTTTTATCTTTTTTTATTCCAAACCGCTGTGTGGTTGTCAAGTCAAAATGTATGAGGAAATAGGCAAACCTGTCTTGTTAGCATAATAAAAGGTGTCAGACAAATTCATAGTTCATCATTGTTGGACCTAGGTATTAAAATGTCACA
This sequence comes from Oplegnathus fasciatus, assembly GCA_003416845.1. Classification (NCBI taxonomy): domain Eukaryota; kingdom Metazoa; phylum Chordata; class Actinopteri; order Centrarchiformes; family Oplegnathidae; genus Oplegnathus; species Oplegnathus fasciatus. The sequence continues at coordinate 696,626 of NTHP01000089.1, read as the reverse complement.
CTCTTTCTGTGGGCCAGTGACTCAGGTTGTGACAGACTGGACAAATTTTGGAAGCAATGTAAACGTGAAGTGTCTGGGGATTGACATATCCCTTAAACTACTTAGATAGTTCAAATTTAATCAGGCAGTAAATTCAGGCAGAGTTGAAAATCAATTCAAATATTTAAAATACTGTTTGATTAAAGGATCAGTGCAAAGGCTGTTCCTTGTAAGACCCTGTACTACAGTCTTGTTGAATCTATTGCTCTATTATTATAGAGTCAATCAATGAAAGCTTTACTTTACTCATAATATCCAGGAGCACAATAAAGACACACAAGATATTAAATCAATCCAGGTATGATGAGTAAGATGAAAAGTAGCACTTCTCAAAACCATGGCTACAAAGTGCTTCAATGGGAGCTTTTACATTCCACCCTATTTACTTGTCTGGGAGTGATTTGTCTTTGGTCATCATGGGGGTAGCTGATTGGTCAACGGATGACTTGCACAACTTCAATGAATTCGCACAATGCTCCTAGAGTTAATACTGCATCTAAGACTGTAATCTTTGGTATCAATTGTGCAGGTTGTTAAAAACACCTGTGCTTTATCGCGTCACCTTTTCTTTATCTCCTCACCCACCATGAAGCAATAAAGCGCAAGCATCATGGGAATTAACAGCACACCCCGAATGTGATAATCTGGCTAATCAGATTACTTGGCTGAAAAGCCTACCCACCATGTGAGAAAACAACTCAGATTAGCTGCATACAGGGAGGAATCCAATAGTGGATCGGGAAAAATCCCAGTGGGCTGATAACCTTTTTGGCTGATAACTATGGGCTAACTAAAATTATCAAACCTCACAGCAACCAGAGCTGATTGAGCCTCGACATGTCTGCAGTAGGGGAGGAAATGACCTGGCAAGGTCAAGTTCGGCAAGGTGATGGCAAGACGTTAGGGTTACAATTTTAATATTTTCCACAGAAACTAGAATGTTTGATTTTCAATTGAATGTGAGTGTATGTATATGTAGTATGTTTTTGTTTGTTTTAATCTGTGCCAGATACCAGAGTTTTGTTGGTCTTTTCTAAAAATAACTAAAGGAGCAAAGGAAATTGAGGCAGCATTTGGCTGCCTCAATCTCCATCTAATGGTTTTCTTGGCTTTAGAGGAGGCTCTCATTTCAAGAGGGTCTGGCTGCGTTGCAAAGAGAGAGATGACCGTGGCAGATGTCACTCGAGAAGAGGGAGTTTACTCTAGAGTGAAATCAAGTAAACAGACAATCCTTAATCCAATATAAACACCATGGCAGCCCACAAAAAGCTGAGGATTAGAATGGATGGATGACCAAATGCATAGATGGAAATACCAGAACAGATATCTGCATTTGCACATATTTTGATATAATGGTGATATACTGGAGACACAACATTTTTTTATTTTGTCATGATGTACATGTTTACAGTTTTTCAAGTCTGTCTTAAAACAATACTCACATTCCCATACTGTATGTACAGTAAAAGAGTTTTTGGGCACTGTAATCATTACTCCCATCCATACTGACTGTGTAGAGATCCCTTCTTTATGTGATTCTAAAGTAAGTGATTCTGGTCAAAATCCACAGTCCTTGTTGTGGTTGCATGTAATGGAAATGCATGTCAAAGTTCAACCAAAGCTAAAATGAGGCTTCAGTCTGAATTAGTCAAATTGAATGGGTCCTTTTGTTGCTATCCCTCTACCTCAGCAAGAATACAGTATTCAGGGGAAACAAACAGGAGATTTTGCACAAAAGACTGTAACTTCGTAAGTAGGGTAAGTTTCAATGAACAGCTGGTGCAACTGGCTCCTGATGAACAGATCCACGTAAGAAGTGTTACACAACGAATGGGAAATCAAATGTCAGAAATTAATTAACTTAGATAATAAACTCTTCATACCTTTGCAGACTTGTTATGGTAGGTAATGTATGGTAATAGAGAGCAGGATCTGCAAAAGTTCTGGAAATGTGCTTTGTGATTATGCAGTTTTTGCAAATGAATTCCCTGAGGTGTCACGTTTGTTTTTCACCCTCACTGTCTTTCCCAATTTCTCTGTTCCCCTTTCCCATCCAGCATTATAATTGGTCTAATAATGGTGTAGATGACAGCCTGTGGCTGGGGCTCTGTGCTCAGTGTATTCAGTCTAACACAGTGCTTCAACCTGTCATGGATTTCCATTATTCATCATAGGGAGAAGTCATAGTGCTCTCTCTGCAGGCCCCTTATTCAGAGATCACTTTTCTCTCTGTTTGTTCACTGCCACAAGACCACTACATACAATTCTGTTTCATTTTTTTCATTTTCAGGAAAACATTAGAGATGAATAAAAGACAGCACGTGCGTGGGAAGTAAATTGTTCTTATGCAAAGAATACAAGATTGAGAATTTGTGCATCTGCACGCAAAATTTTGTATTTTTCTAACCTAATTTGAAGCAAGTTCACCTCAAGATATGAAACTGTAGCAAAAGCAGTCTGAGAAGAAAATATAGTCTGAATACTCCTCTTCCTCTCAGCTGTGTTTACAGTACATCCCATTGGCTACTATAGGGTCCAAACAAATTCACTGATGACCTTTAAAGGGATATCACTGTACATTTATAATAAGCATGCACAATGGGATTATGCCAGAGAAATGACAAAATAACAAGCATCACCTCATATGTATTATAGCAAAGTCTGCTGAATCTTATTTCTTTTTTTTTTTCAGCTTCAACCTCAGGAAACCTTACTTCACCCTCATAATCCTCAATACAAAATACAGAATACAAAAATACAGATGTACACACAACATTTGAAAAGAGCAGACAGCATCATGGATATCATATTATATTTCTTATATTAATTGTCATTTCTGTAAACATATATGTCAATAATTAAAAACTGTATGTATGAGACACATTTCTCAATCCTTGACACATCGGAGAAGAAGCAACAGAGAGAGAGAGAATCACTGCTGGAACTGGTAAGCCTCTGAACCACGACGCTTGACTGGTTAGAAGAGCGACAAAGCAGTGAGGCAAGCCGTTTGCTATTTTTTACACTCCTTGTCTAAGTCTTTCAGTGTGTGTGTGTGTATGTGTGTGTGTGTGTGTGTGAGTGAGTGTGTGTGCATTTCCTGTTCTTGTAGCTAATGTTTTTTTCTGCAAAACAAAAAGCAGCTTACCATCTCTTGGTTGGCTCTGTTGTCTGCTTGCACATTCTGTCTACTTAGCCTGTCCATCTCCTTCTGAATCCTGTACATAAGCCCAAAACAAGAGATATCACCACACACGCACAAATGCACACGCACAAAAGAACATCTGTATTAAATAATTCAGAAAGACCTACAACAATGAAACAACAGCTAAAGCGAAGCAAGTTTTGGTATGCCTAAAAGAAATTGTACAAGAATAATTAGAAAGCTGATGCTTGCCTGCTGAAAGCATGGCCTACTGGCTAATAAAAAAATAAAACAATAAAACATCATATCACAAGTAATAGCTCACTACTACATTTTAACAATGCTACTGCAAACATACATGTAATAAGGTCTACTACTTCTACTACTACTACATTAACTAGTGTTACAGTTTTACAACAAATAAAGAAATATACAAATGCATCAGAGGGAAAAACATAAATGGACTGTAAATTCAAAAGAACTGTAAATACCAAAACACAGGTGAAGGGGAAATCAAAAATATTGCAGTTTTTTACAATTGCTAAAACACATTTCTCGATACAAAGTTAACTTTTTCAAAACTCTTCACAGTTAGCACAGCATAAGTCAATATGGACTGAACTGTTAACTTTTCAATGATTTGACACAAAATGTCACTTCTCTTTCCACCTTACTCTTCATTCCTCAACTCCATAGAGGAATTCTTTTCTTCATGGAGGTGGAAAGTTTATGACCAACAGCAATATAATCAGATGTCCCTCTTGGACGCAATTAATACCAGATGTCTGTACATATCTGCAGAAGACCGCCAGGGATGGATCAGGCATCAAAAAGATTCTTTCCCAGGTGCATTGCAAGAGAAGACAGAATGTATGATGTGGATGAGAACTTGTGGTCAAACGCAGAAGACAGGGTTAACTAACACTGTTGTGTGTCTATATCTGTAGCAACCCTAACACATCATGATGAATATGTACAGTTTTGTATCGAATTACTGGATTTACTTTAGTTTCAATTGGTGCATTTGGAATTACTCCTTGCAAAAATGGCAAACAAAGAAAGCCTATTATAGCACAATACAGCTCCATGCAATAAAGAAGTGACCTTCTTTTTGTTGTAATGGAATCTTGGTTTGTGCTAAATGAATAAATAAAAAGACAATAGTGATACATATTGTGATGCAACCTGTTGTGTGTTTTTAGGTCATTGTGTACTGAGTGTCACTGCTGGCAGACTAATGTCAGTGTTCTGGTACAAAAGTTTAACCTGACATGTGTGAAGGGTTTTGGCTGCATTAGTGCATTACATTAACTGTTGTGCTGAGCTGCATGTCGGTGAAGACTTTTCACTTTGCAAAAGTGAACTTAATAAAGAGAAATTACTGGAAGAGAAATGTGCTTCGAAACATCAACTGTAAACATTGTGGGAGAGAGTGATGGGCCTGTTTTGTATCCTCAGCGTAGAGCTGTTGATGCTCATTGGCAGGAAATGGAAAAATACAACACAAAGACAGAAGAGTGAGACATGGCATTTTGGTAGTCATTTTGGCTCAAAATATCAGACTTGAATTTGTGCATAAATCATCATAGTCAAGTTACTTTCATCGATGAAAAAACTTTACTTTGAAATATAGATGATGCTACAGCAAATGTTTCACACACAGTGCAGTGTTTTCTGGGTTTACCACTCCTAAAAAATATGTTATGCAGTCTTGGTTTAATCCTGATTTTATCATAAACAAACACTGGCCTCTTACCTTCAAGAACACTATGAACCTTTAATCATTAATATCTCACTACGTGGTTGAACAAGGCCCGAACCCAAGAGTGTACAAGCATGGACTGGTGTGTTATGAGTAAATGTGTTGTGTTGTAATAAACTTTCCTAATCTCTGATGTAGTGTGTTAGCTGCATTGTCTCTGATGGATATTGAGGCTAACCCTCGTCTTGAATCCTTCCTTGATTGCTTTTATTTTATTTTCAGGTTATTGTTTTATAGTGTTACTGCTGCACTTGTTGTGTTTGGCTGTCACATACAAATTCGAGAAATAATGGATCACAAAAACATGAAATTAAGATCATGCTTTTTGGAATACCATAAGGACAATCATAATAAGATATCAATTCAATCAAATGAGTAAATATAAGCAGTTACTTTAAGGACTAAATAAGTTATTACTTACAGTTTTTCTCCATTGTATACACACAAAAAATGGAATCATTCACCCAATTCTGAAAACTTGAAGCTCATGTATCAACAACAAGACTCCAGACTGCTAAATTCTAAATCACATTTTTGCTAAGTCTAAGCACAAATCGCATCATTTAGCAACCTTTGTTCACCTGGAAAACACTGGCCTTCAAAATGCCAAACCCTAATTACCAATTGGTTTCACTCACGTCTCACCTGTTCAAACTCAATTGGCAAAACACTCCAATCATGTGTCAGAGCATAAAAGAGGCCTTAGGTTACCTTTACTGTGTTGGGGAAAAATGGAGCAGCATGGAGAACATAGAGGAAGAAGAAAAGTGAGAGCAAGAGGAGGAGGAGGAGGAGAAGGAGGAGGAGGAAGGCAAGCCAATATTTCTAATGAAATCCGTGCAACTTTGGTTGACCATGTACTCAGTCATGGCCTAACAAGGACCAAAGCTGGGCAGTGAGTCCAGCTGCATTTGAGCCGCTTCATGGAAGCCTCAGTTATCTGAGCATTTAGAGATGAGAATAGGTAAGTAACCACTTCCGTAGTCTTTTATACTCTCTACAGTAATTAGAGTAACGTAACTTTATGGTTTCTATGGATATCTACAGAAATGTGTACTGTTGTTTTGTTTCACATTTATGAAATATGTGTAGCCCATACTGTATATACTTTTCGCAAAAGAGAAAGACGACCAGCAAGAGGAGGCAGAGGCCGGAAATTTACTGATGAGCAAGAGGCCACTATATTCAACATGGTGTTGTTGGCTAATACAGTTTTTTACTATTGCTAAAACACAATTTCTGAAACTAGGGCCCTCTGTGTCGAAACTCTACACACAAAAACCAAAAACATATACACAAAATACAAAATATCTTACATCTCTTGCAAAAGCAAACACTTCATTCAAAACTATATAAACTCTTCTAAAAATGGTGTTTTTTCATGACAACTTTACACACAAACACCAAATAAATAGCTCTTTCCACGTGCCAAGTCAAAACACTATTCTAGAGTCTTTGGCATTTTCATTTGTAGCATGCTATAAATATAGACTATGAACACAAATGCAATGGGGAAACAAACAAATTTGTTTATTCTCAATACGCATATACTCATAACAGTATCAGACACAATTACTCTAACTGAAGATGACATGAACATAGTTACCGTATTATAATGCAAACAAAAAATAGTATACCGCAATTACAGTCCATCACGTCTTCGATGTGCATCTGGCCACAGCACCTCATCAACATCACAAGCAATGTCCTCTCTGGCCAAACATCGGGGGAAGTACCGTCTTGAGTGGCGTATCTAGCCCTGGCATACTTACACATCAGTGTCGCCACAGGCCTCTTCCATCGCCTGTAGGAGAGTTGTGAGTTGGTAGTGTTGGCGGTCACTTCCAACACCACGCTGAAAAGAACTCCTCGATAGGGTTCAGGAAAGGAGAGTAAGGTGGAAGGGGGAGAACTTGAAATCGTGGGTGACTGTCAAACCAATCATGGACCACAGCAGCCCGGTGCAAACTTACATTGTCCCATATGACAACAAGCGTGGAGTACCCTGGCACATTCCTCTGGTCATTGGGATTGAGGATGTCATGCAGGATGTCAAGGAATCTGATAATATGAGCTTTGTTGTATGGGAATACTGGAATACAGTACCAATATTGTAATAGGCTAATAGATAAAATGTTACTTACTTGTACATATTCATAGCGCAGTTGTTTCACTTTCAAAGTTCCTTTCAAACGGCACTCTGTACAGCTGTTTCATCTGAAGTTGATGTTGCTTCAGTATGTGTGGATAAACTTATCCTGTTTATGGTGTTGAATGTTGTGTTGTCAGTGATGATGTGGTGTTGCAGTTGTCGCAAAAGTATGTTGTTGTTTGCAATGACCATGTTTAAGGTGTGTTGTTCCTGTTCTTGTGTGAACAGGTGATTTCATCTCCCCTGGGGGATCGCCCTGCAATTATGCAAAAACAGAATGTGAATGTTTAGGATCTAAGATCGCCTTCTTGTGAAATACTATAAAGTCATATAAATTGTAGGATTTCTTACCTGTTCTTGTTTCGAAATGTCCGGACCTGCTACAGTGTAGCGGCTCAAATTAGGCTGGATCCTCTGACCAGTCTCCTGTAGACTCAACCCATGGTTGATTACATGGTCGACCAAAGTGGCCCGGATCTCATCTGTGACAGTTCTCTCGCCACTCCTCATCCTCTGTGTCCTCTTCCTCAGAATCAGTTTTGAGAAGAGAGAACATGGTTTTGAGTGCAGCGCTACATTTTGCAAAAGATATGTGGAGTTTTGACAAAATGGTTAACTCTTTTCAGTTTTGTGTTTAGAGTTTTGAGAAATTGAGCTATGGTTTCAGGAAATGTGTTGAAACTACAAGATAATGTCCTCTTCCCAAACATTGACGCAGCCAGTGGTCACCATGGGATCATCCATCACCATGCCTAACTTGGTCCCAACAACACTGCCTGCTGTCTGCTAACCTTCCTTGATGCCCTCAACAATATCCTCATCCCTCAACAGGAAGAGGGACCAGAGCAGCCCAATTACTGCTGTGATGGATAATGTACGTTTCCACAGGGCTGCTCTGGTCCACAACTGGTTGGCTAACAACCCACATTTTTCAGTTCTCTACCTCTCACCATATTCCCCATTTCTAAATCCCATCGAAGAATTCTTTTCAGTATGGGGGTGGAAGGTATATGACCGCAAACCCCATGAGCGTGTGGCCCTACTCCAGGCAATGGACAACATCCACGCAGATGCATGCCACGGATGGATGCATGCCAGGCGCTTTTTCCCCTGCTGCTTGGCCAGGGAGAACATTGTAGCCGGTGTAGCTGAGGTCCTCTGGCCTGATAAGGATTGGAGGCGGGATGCATTTACGTGTTTCACCGCATTTTAATTTTTATTTTTTGTGGGCCTACGAAAAACTTATTTTTTTGCAGTGAGTTCAGCCAGCTGAACATTTTACTGTATTACAGTAACAAATAAATAATTGCTTTGTTACCTTTTTGTATTTGCGCAGTGATGTCATCATTACATCCCCAAAAAGACAGTCTAAACATTTTCTTTCTGTAGTGTTTCTCATTTTACTTATCAGTGCAATTACTGAGTTTTTCCAAAATAGGTAACATTTGTGTATTCCTAGAACTCTAACAATGTTGTAGTATCATTAAAAGTTTGCAGTATGACTCTGGGAAGCTGGGCTGTGAGTTTAGCCCGATTGGAGCTCACTGAATAGACAAATGTGCATTGTATCCTATGCTGATGCAATGATTGTATCAATGCAATATCTATATAATATATTCAAAGCATTGTATTTTGGGACCAAAAAAACCCTAAACTTTAGAAAGAAAGAAAACAATTTCTACACCTGGCCCCATGAAGCCAAAACATATAATAACAGTATTTTGATGTTAGTGTTTTAAATTTATCACACCAGTGTTTAGATAGATAGATAGATAGATAGATAGATNCAATAGAATAAAAATACTGAGGTAGAATAAATAAAAACAACAATAGAAAAAAAAAAAGAAAAAAAAAATTAATTGATGCTCTGTAAGAGATATTCATATCATAGCTGTGTGTATCGTTTTGGTGGAAAGAATCAGTTTTGAGAAGAAAGAACATGGTTTTGAGTGCAGTGTTTCATTTTGCAAGAGATTTGATGATGATTAACTCTTTTCCGTTTTGTGTTTAGAGATTTCAGAAACTGAGCCAAAGTTTCAGGAAACGTATTTAAACGATTGGGGAAAACAAGAATTGACCTGTTTTTTGGAGCCTGGGCTGCTAAGGATGGAAATGACACCTGGTCCTTTGTATACACTACTTGACACTCTCCTTTAATACATAGTACACGCTGTAGCAAAGAGCTACCGTTTATCATNCCGAAGGGAAATTCGGTTGTCACAGCAGTCCGGTATTTGAGTACAATAAATACAATAGAATAAAAATACTGAGGTAGAATAAATAAAAACAACAATAGAAAAAAAAAAAGAAAAAAAAATTTAATTGATGCTCTGTAAGAGATATTCATATCATAGCTGTGTGTATCGTTTTGGTGGAAAGAATCAGTTTTGAGAAGAAAGAACATGGTTTTGAGTGCAGTGTTTCATTTTGCAA
>NTHP01000089.1:644053-687080 GCA_003416845.1 Oplegnathus fasciatus | reverse complement strand
AATTGACCTGTTTTTTGGAGCCTGGGCTGCTAAGGATGGAAATGACACCTGGTCCTTTGTATACACTACTTGACACTCTCCTTTAATACATAGTACACGCTGTAGCAAAGAGCTACCGTTTATCATCTTTCCAGTCCACTGATAAATTTTGACAGAACAGAGCTGAACACACTTGTGTAACACCATGGAGGATAATGTTGTCTCTTAACTCTTTACCTCTCCACACCTCCTCCCCCACCCTGACCTCCATTTCTGCTCTCCTCCTCCCTTCAGTCCCCGATCTTCCTCTCCTCTCCTCCCTCTAAACCCGATTTGCCTGTCACACTGTCACATCCTCCAGGTTTCCTCTTTCTCCTCCCTTCCTTACTCAGTCTCAGTAACAAACAACTGTGGTGCCTTCTTCTGACTTAGACATCCGATTTATTTGATACTCTGCCCGTACAAAGCTGGGGCTTCCTGGGCCTAAACTTAGTATTGCACCAACCCCCCTCCTTCACAAGTGGCTTCAATTACACATGGTTGTCTGCATGATTACTGAGCACAGATATGAGTATGACACAAAGCCATAGTGACAGAACACGTAAAGAGGGTGGTGAAGCAGCAGAGTGGGGGAGAAGTGAAGGTAGGGATGGTTCGATAATGAGGCAGAAAGGGATGGAGGATGGACCAAGAGAGAAATGTTTGTCCTTGGCTCCTTAAAAAGTTTAAAGAGGAAGTCAGCTCTGTTTTCATAAAACAAATCATCCCAATCCACAGTCTCTTTCATTTCTGTCTCTGAAACCATGTTGACATGCACTCTAATCAGACTGAGGCAATATTCTGTTTATTGCAGCCGTCAAATATCACCTTAACCAGATTATCCTATTTGCATTAATGTCTTAATCAGCGCATATTGTCTCTGTCAATTACAGGCTACTGTTTTTTAACACAATAGAAGACTGGCAGGGCATGTGGACTGTGCTGGATAACATTTGCTGTTTTTTCTTCTTCGTGTTGTAATGGTAGAAGAAAGTAGCAGAAGTCATACCTACTGTATACTGTATGGAAACACTGATTTTCAATATCATTTACAGTTGTTGCTTGTTCCAGAATAAATAGCACGCTGCAGTATAGTAGTACCATGACCAGTACCAAGGGAATGACTTCACTTGATACACTTCTCCGCAGTTTTTGACAGAAAATGTGCAACTACTGTGGACAAAATATAGTACCAGTTTTAAGAACAGGAGAAGGCTGTAGCTGAACAACCTCTGACTTACCTGGCAGAGAACCAGATGCATTGTTCGAAACCCTTTGGAATTAAACATACGCATTCCATTGAAATACTTTTGCAAACTGTGTGCTACTGTATTAGGGAACATTATGTCATCATTAGATGAAGATAACATGCAGTATTCATTGATTTTAAGATGACACTGAAAATTAGTGTACTAATTTCTCAAAAATGTTTTTTTTTTCAGAAGGAGCTATAAACTTAATTTAATTAACTTAAAAATTGTGGAAAACGTGTTTGTCAGTAATATGAGATCTATTCTATAAAGGATACATATGGGTATTGCAGTTCCATGCGCATAATATAGCCTTTGTATCCCTATTTGACAAATGTCTGTCATTCAAACAGTAGGAGCCTCTATTCATTTGCTGTTTTAAGATAATATTGATAAAAAGGCTAGCCTTTCTTGGAAAGCCACCTTGGATGTCACTGACTTAATAAAGTTTATGGAAATTTTTTGTAGGAAAATTGTAAATTGCAAAACACATATTATCACATATTTGACAAATCAAAATTATGGAGAGGGGATCAGAAAAAGCAAGAACTGATATTACATTTTATGAGTAACAATGAAAATGTGGTTACTGAAGTAAAAACAAACACACTCACTGTTTGGTTTTGGTTTGTGAGCAAAAAAAAGGAAAAGAAAGGTGGAAAAGCGAGAAAGTGAGGCCTTATGTTAAGTGATGTTTCAGAGCAGGTGTTTACACAATGTCCTTTTATTTAATTATCACCAGACTGCCTCACAGGGGGGATGTTGTCCACTGATACATCTGAAATGGTGACAATAACTCTTACTAATCAGAAATATACCTATATATATATATATATATATATATATATATACATCACATAATATGCTGTGATTCATCAAACTGGTCTTAAAAAACAAAATATTCTTACATAAAGTACACAAAAAAGACAAAGAGTGTGTTTATATCTGTGTGTGTGTGTGTGTGTCCATTAATGTGAATAGAGGTGGAAAGAAATTGGAAAACAATTATCTGAATATACTGCAATCAAACACAAAGCCACTCAACTGTCATAAAAAAAATGACCATAGGGTTGAATCAGTACTTCTCTGATACACAAAAAATTTAACATTATGGGCTTTATTTTTGCATATCATTGGGAGGAGATGTGTGCAGAGGGTGTGCCATTGCTGATCCAGTGATGCATTGCAATCTTGGTGCTGAGGACTACCACGTATTGTGGAATCTACTCGGAGCAAGTCGACAGGTCAGCACCCGTTATGTCATATTTTCATCACTTGAAGGGACACCCACATTACTCATCTGTTCCACTTTCATTCAATAAAGATTCTGTCCTAGCATCTGTCATCCAGCTAGCTACAGCTAGCAATCTGTACTGACAGTCTTTCATTTACCCTGATGACTCTCTTTACAGCCATCTGAAGGCTGCAGGTATCTGTTCTATGTAATTGGAGTGATGATGTCACTGTCAAGCCACAGTTACGCATGGCAGGTCCGCTTACTGTGCAACCAGCATCACACTGTTTTAAGAAACCTCCATGCGTGTTTAATGAATCTGGCTAAAGTTCTGCCTGGAGCTTCGCTTTTTTAAATTACACTAAAGGTGTGGCTGTGATGAAGAACATGATGTGATAGATACTGTTCGGGTTTAAGTTTATGGTGGTGTGTCCAGCCTATTATATAAATATTTGTGGACATTAAAAAGAATAATTGCGCACAGAATTACGCACAAAAAGCATGGTGACTGCCAGATCTTCAATATGTCAAGAAAAGTGAGCTCACCTTTGAAAGGTACATCATCTGCTCTTGGCAGTTTATTTGAGTCACTGTATTCATGTTTTCAACTCTGCACATCCTGGACAGTAATAAGATTCCTCTGAGAAAAGCTTGCTTTGCATTGTGCTGCTGGGTTCACAAAAATATTGCCCTGTAAGTTTGACATTTATTGTAGGATTCAAGATTAAAAGAAACATATGGTAATCTCTTTTTTTCTATAGAATCTAGTTTTGGAAAGCTGCTAAATAGGATAGGGTGAAACAAAACAATCTAGTGGAATATTTTAGTCGATTATTAGCAATATTTTACAGTGAATGTTTTGAAGCAGCTGGTTTTTACACGTGTAATGTGACTGTGGAGTGAAAATCTTTTATCTTCAAAATGTCAGCATTTTATCTATTTTTTATTTTAAGTGGGTTGTGATTTTACAAAGGGATTGTTATTATTTGGGAAGATCATTGCATGGTTTGGTAACTTAATACAAAATGCAGAAACAATTTCCAGAATTTTCAGTATGAACTGTGAGGTTATAGATAGGCAGCATAAGCAGGTAAATGATTCAGTACAGTAACCATTCATCAATCATTAATTCTAGCAGTGGAACTGTTACAATTAAGTTGTTTTGTTTCATTAGAGCATGAAAACAGTCTCATTTAATATACATGACATTACTTACTCTATTTGTGTTGATCTTAAAAGTTTTAACAAAACAAACCAAAACATTTACATATCATGGTATTACTGATAATGATTGATGATGAAGAAGAATATTCATTGTGGAATCTCATGTTTCCCTGAAATTTAACTGTCAAACCAAAGTTTACTGAGAAAGTTAAAATCAGAAAATATTTTCTCTAAAAAGGGAAACATGGTGTGATCGTGGGTTCAGAATCTGAGTCTGTACCGAAACTGGATGTCTCTGACGGGATGAAGTGCTCCAAACCCCAATCGACTGACGTCAGTATCAGGTGTCTTCTCATTGGGATTCTTCAGCTCAAACTCAAAGTAGACCAACATGAGAAAAACAAACTGTTTCAGCTCATTGTTGGCAAAGAACCTTCCAGGACAAATGGACACCCCTGCACCCCAGGGCATGCTGTAATACTTCACTTTCTTCCCTGCTTTGAAGAAATCAGTCTTCTTGCTCCCATCTGGATTCAGAAAGCGGTCATATTTGAATGAATGTGGGTCAGGGTGGATCTTCAGGTCAATGTGGACAGCACTGTAAGGAAAGACTGCTATTCTGTCGCCTTTACGAATATGATATTCACGCCCATTAGCCATCTTAAAAGTCATATCCTGGAGCACTGCTCTGGTGAGGAGCGGTGTAGCAGTGAGTCGAAGGGTCTCTTCCACAGCGCTATCCAGGATTGGCATTTTCATCAGCATGTCACAGGTCAGGTTGATCAAAGGGCCACCATGTAGGACTTCCTGGCCAGATTTCTTCAGAACTTTAATTACCTCCCCCTTCACAGCTGTCATGGCTTCAGGGTGCTTCATGAGGAAGAAGAGCATCCAGAATGCAGAGGGCCCTGTGCTGGCTTGGGAGACCCAAAGAAGCACAAGCATGTACCTGTCTATCATTGATTCCTTTATACCCAACCCCTCTCTGGCTTGCTGCATGTCCCACACCCAGCGACTGGTGTTGTCCTTGGTCTTTATCTTCTGCATTGACAGAGCGTTCCAGAAGAATGCCTTTATCCTCTCTACCTCCATCTTTTCCCTTGGGGGTAGGACTCCATAAGCCAGACTGGGGACAAGGTTGTCATATTTACGGAACTCGTGAAATAAGGCTTCTGATTCAGCTTGGTCTTTCTCTTTGGCTTTCTCTACACTTCCTTCAGACTTGTGTGACACATTGCCAAAAAGGGATAGATAGCCAGCCCTAAAAATTATATTGTAGCTGCACGTAAACAGTTTGTCTTCTATCCAGGTCTTTTGATCTGCAGATGAGCCAGTGTTCTGCAACATAACGTTCTGCAAATTACACATCGTGGCCTGTGTCAACACCTCCAGTCCAGCCCCCCTCAGGTATTTGTTGCTGGTCGCCATGAAAATTTGTTTCTCATTGTCTAAAGATTTGTAACTAAAGAGTCGCTCCACCAGGTTCCTGGCAACCATGTTGAAGTCCAGTTTTTCTGGACTCTCCTTAACAAATGCCCCCAATGATAGAGGGTCCAGAATGAATGTGAAGTAAAAGCCTCCCAGCTGTACCGTGAATACGTCGCCGTGCTTTTGCTTCATCCTCTCTAGGAACTTAAATGTGTCCTTGCGAAACTCTAAGACATGACCCAGCCAGGGGATGAGCCCCTTATCCAAAGGGGGTTCTCATGGTCGCCGTTGTCGAAACATCCTCAGAAGGTACAGGCCTCCAATCAGACAGGCAAGAAAACCAAGAAGGATTGGATGCAGCAACATCATGACTGATTCCTTGTGTAGCCACAGAGTGATTTGTAGCTAAGGTCCAAAATCCTGCATGATAAATAGACTTTAGCTCCTCCCTTTACTCATGGGATAGATAATTAAACAAATAACTACTGATGAAGAAATACAAATTTGGGCTGTGCAGACTGGTTAATCAAGTGACATGTGAGAGCAGCTTCCAGTCTTGATCTGGAATTTGACCCTTTGATTCTGTCTACTGTGTGCCCCCTGTCAGTCTGTATGCAAATGCCCCCCTCTTCCTGCCTTTTGTTTACCTTTTGACTCCATTCCATCTGATCACTGCCTTCCCTTATCCTTTGAACACTACTAGTTGCATATTACCTTATCACTGCTTTGGTTGCCACTGTGTCCTAAGTTCACCAGTGTGTCGGCATGCTTCAGTAAACTCACACCACAACAGCAAACTTCCGAACTGGACTTGAATGATTTCTTCAACACTACACACAAATAATTTTATGGACTTGTGATTGCATGTGACGAACTAACTCTTGCTTAGAGATGGGAAGTTGTATTTTGAATTGTGTTTCTGACAGGGGATTGATGATTATGTCAAATGCCAGATGGCCTTGCTCTTGTTATGAAACTCACTACCCCTTTGCTTGCTGGAGCTGTCTTTAGCCTTAAATTGCTTTTCTCTAGGGCACGTTAGCACTACTCATTCACTTTCCCATCCAGGTAAAGATTGTGACATCAAACATTGCTATAAATGTTTAAACATTAACATGGTTTTTAAGTCCAGAAAAGTCAACCAAGAAAGCCAACAAATAGTTAATAGACAGTAATAATAAACATTTTTATGATATTTCAGCCATTAAAGCAAGACTAGGTCGAAACCTAGTATATGACCGTCACTGTCCGTAGCCGTACCCTTGCTTATTCCTAGTGTTTCCCCCTCCCTGTGTTCCTTGTGATCCCTCTTTCTTGTGTTCTGTGTTGTCTGTCATGTCTCGTTCCCCACACTAGTCTTGTCTTTGTCTGTTTTCAGTTTAGTCATTCACATTTCCTGTTTAATTTCTATACTTTCCTCCCCTCATGTCAGACACTTTACTTCCTGCCCTTGTGTGTTTCCCGCTCGTTTGAATACCTGCTCCGCCCCTATTAGTTTCACCTGTCCCTTGTTAGTCTCCTTACCTGTCTTCACTCTCCCATCAGCCCATCACTATATATGTCAGTCCCCTTCCTTTGTTCTTGGTCGGTTCGTCGGCGTTCAACGCTGTGTTTCGTCCTGTGTGCTATGTGTTGCGTTTTGTTCTTGTGCTCCCGTGTTTCCATGTTCCTGGTTCCTCGTGCCTACCTGGATCCTGCCTGTACCTACCAGTAAGCCATTTGCTTCAATGAATTCCTTTTATTTGCAACAACTCTGCCTCCCTGCTGTCTGCATTTGGGTCCACCCTGCATTCCACCATAACAGTATGAACCGACCAAGAACAAAGGAAGGGGACTGACATATATAGTGATAGGCTGATGGGAGAGTGGAGACAGGTGAGGAGACTAACAAGGGACAGGTGAAACTAATAGGGGCAGAGCTCAGCAGGAACAGGTGTCGCTGACTGGAGTTCTGCCTGGGCGCCAGCAGAGACAGCCGACTGGGTTTCAAGCAGGGTGTCAGCAGGGATGGACCGGGGACCAGAAAGCTCACGCTTAGAGTCGGTGGGGACAGCCGACAGGGGACCAGAAAATTCAGGCTGGAAGTCAGCCGGGACAGCTGCAAATACACACAAATAATTTTATGGACTTGTGATTGCATGTGACGAACTAACTCTTGCTTAGAGATGGGAAGTTGTATTTTAAACTGTGTTTCTGACAGGGGATTGATGATTATGTCAAATGCCAGATGGCCTTGCTCTGATTATGAAACTCACTACCCCTTTGCTTGCTGAGCACAAAATGTTCTTTTTTTCAGCAATACCACTTTTCACATTTACAAATTTACACAAATTTGTGAATCTTTCCCATACAACCTGGAGCTGTCTGGAGCCTTAAATTGCTTTTCTCTAGGGCAGGTTAATGGAGGATATTCAGGGGCAAGCACTACTCATTCACTTTCCCATCCAGGTAAAGATTGTGACATCAAACATTGCTATAAATGTTTAAACATTAACGTGTTTTTTAAGTCCAGAAAAGTCAACCAAGAAAGAACCAACAAACACTTGATAGTTAACAGTTTTATGATAGCCATTAAAGCAAGACTAGGTCGAAACCAAGTATATGGCTGGACTGTGTATGGTCAGTGTGCTAAATTGTGGCCAAACTGAAATCATGTACTCCACTGCAACTCAACATGTTCCACCAACAGAAGAAAATTCTGATTTTTTGTTTGAAATTGAAATAGATTACAACTGAATGCTCTTTCAAAATGAATAGGCAGGAACGTTAGTTACATAGCTACGTATACTACAGGTACCACCCTCTAAAGCTACCACTAGTATTACGGGTGAATAGTGCCATTTTAAGGATTACCAGGAGAAGGAGCATTCTACTCTTCCGTTGCCATCATACCATGTGGAGTTTTGAATGGGATTGATTGGGACTGCAAACGAGAGACCAGCGACGACATTAAGGCGAGTGCACGGAAGGAACATCTGCTGGCGGCGTGACAGCAGCGTATATCAGAAATTCCCATAAAGGATAATACAGAGCTGCCAAATCTCACACTTTGACTGTGAGACTCACGCATATTAACCAGTTCACGTGTTCACACACCACACCTCGTATTTCTCATGCTGAGAATCCCAAAATAAGTAAATATACTGTATATTTCCTCCTGTGACATAGTCTACCAGGTTTGTGAGGTGTGAGAGAGAAGTACCTGCACAGCATCATAGTTCTGTGTGTTGTGTTCGCTGCCACAGAAGAGAAATAAAAAGTCTCCATTCTATGGTCTAGTCAGCAGAGGTCTCCTAACTCTGGTTCATAGCTGCAGATCTGGAAAGGTAACACATGCAACCATGTTAATCAAGGAGTTGGGCTCCAGTAAAGTTAACGTTAGAGTAACACACCTGTTCCAAAGCAACGACAAGCACGTATGTATTGATGAAGTAGATCAGATGACTGATCGCGGAATGTTTTGTTTTCTTTTGTGATTGTATTTTTGCTGTGGTGGCAAAACATTACTAGAGGTGGAGACGATAGTTACAGACTATAGTCCAGCACAGAGCAGAGTTGGAGAGAAGGAAGAAATCAGCTGTGCAGAGAGTGAGGGACAGCGCAAAGTTGCGTAACAGTATATACATACATAGTAGGAAGATTAATAATGATGTAGGTTAATGACAGAGATTAAAGATGATGTAGTTTGGTTCAAAGGTGGAAATAACAAATTACAAGTACTCACGTTACTGTAATTGAGTAGCTTTTTTGTGTACTTGCACTTTTTTGAGTATTTTTCAAAGCCAGTAATTTTACTCTAACTTAAGTATGTTTTAAATGAAGTAAACTAGTTCACTAAATTTGTACATCCATCCATTACTGAGTAAAATATTTATTTATTTTTGTCTTTAAATGATCAACAGACATTGCGAGAAAAAAAACTGACTTGGACCATCAACCCAACGGGGAAACACAATGTAAACTTTGGGTCACTTGAAACCCTCCTAGATTTCCTTGCACACATTGGGCGAAGACATCATAACACGTTACATTAAACACTTCAATTTCTGTTAAATGTCTACTTGTGAAGCATTTCACTTACCTTGGAGAGATGGACAAAGTGGTCTGGTCAATTCATTAGAAGTCTTTAGTCCTCTGATAGTAGTAGCAGAATATACCGTTCTTAGCGTGCGATAGATATGGAATGAGCAACAGTCAGTGAGTGGAACTGCTGTAAAAGCCCCCTGAGGACGTAATTGAGGACTGTCCATGGGTCATTGTAAAAGCCTCATGAGGACTCTCTGCGCCTATTCATTTTAAAGGAACAACGGCTAATGGGGAAACTCCAGTACTATAGACCAAACAATGGTGTAACTTCATCACTCAATACACAATAAAAGAGATAACAGACAATAACAAATAAAAAAGCTAAGACAGAGTAAAACATTTTAAAACATTACGCAATACAATAAAATACAATAAAATAAATGATTAAATAAAATACAGAATGGTTATAAAACATTCCAATCAAAAGGTTTTAAGTTTAGGTTCAAAACATTCGCTTGATGGTCACCAGTCAACAGGACAATTCATTGATCTGAAACATCGGCCAACCAACACACACTGCACACACACAGACAAAACTTCTGCAAACTCTGATCATGTGTGTACAGCGTTGTAGATAACAGTGGGTTTCCCTGGCAGAGATGGTGTTCACCATGGCTGGAGACATTAGTAACGTTAGTAACAGCGGAGCACTTTTTTTAGCCAGTGGTGGTCATCAAATTATACTTTCTTGTCATTATTCTCATACAGGCAGAAGACTGTAACATGGTTCAAAATGATTGCAGTTACTTTTTCAAATAAAAAGCTGCATCCTCACACATACTTTTTGGGTTTTTTTCTCTTTGTCAGACAGTAACCTGCATTGAGACCAGTTAGCTTACCTGCTAGTTATATTGCATTTCAGTGGACTTAAAATACGCGTGAATGGTTTGACACACGGTGCACTAGTGCAAGAGCTTGAAAATAATTCCCCCTTTTCTATTTATTGAATAAAGAAAAAATCAAAAAATCAATTATGAATTGAGAATCAATTATAAATCGAATCGTGACACCACAAAGCTGCAGCTGCACATCAAACTCTCATTTTTAACGCTATTGCTAACATTGGCTAACATTTATTTTAACATTTATTTTGATTGTAGTTGTAAATGTCAACGCAATAAATGCAGTTTTCTAGGTAAATAGGTTAAAGACCAAACAAAAGCCAAAAGGAGAATGAATATTGGACTTTCATTTTTCAGGTGGCCAGAAACATGACTCCAACTCTGTGTTGCTTCCCATCTTTGTGTGTTAACAAAGGTAATAAAAGATAAAATGAAAGATGAATAACTTCCAGGCATTCTGAGATAGTTAAAAACACCCCCCATACACCACAACTTTGAGCTTTCAGGAAATTTATGAGTAAAAATTTATGATTAAAGCAGATCTTTGTTCTTAATGACAGTAGTGTTACTGTAATACCCAATAGCAGTATTACTGTATCTGAAATTATTCAAAAGCTAAAATACGTACAGTGTCATTTATTTCTACTTTCCTATAGCTAACAGTTTGCAATGTTATTTTTACTGTATTGAAATGACTCATTATGTAGCCTAAATATATTTTCTACGTTTGTCTCCAGCACTGTGAGAAAACTGGCTCAGTGACTCTGTGTCTGGATGCTTATTTCATCCAAACTATTCCCAAGATATGGTCCTGTATATCAGAGAGAAAGAGACCAAAGGTGATGGATTATGCCATTATCCACAAACAGGTTTCTGCACCAAAATTTGTCATATTCCTGACCTTGGCTGCTGAAATTAATAGTACCCACACATTGCCATGTCACCAAACCCCCCCTCCCCCCCATATAATCTGTTCTATTTTCCTATTCTTGTTTCTACTGTCCTGTTACAAACAGAAAATACCTCACAAGAATGATAATCCCTGTAGTTTTGTGGATTTGAATTTCAGTTAAATAAATCAGTATGTACTGGATGCAGTACAGAATATTGCAATGAAGCCCAATGGGATCAAGATAATGGACTGAATAAAAGAAAATTGGCGTGCAGAAAATCACTCTTCCAAACTCTTAAATGAATTCATCTTTTGAATCAATTCCCGTGGGATAACCTCTGTTTACTGTTTACTCACATTATATCTACCTGGATATTATAGCTAACTTTATTCACTCTGATTTGCATTTTTCTGTTGAAAATAACAGACAAAAGAATACATAAGCAGCTGTAATTGTAGGGGAAAAAACTGCAGCATATTAGTGTATTTATGAAAATGCTTTATATGCATCACACACCCCAGAAAACATAGACTAAGACTTTGCCGTCTAACTTGCCCTTTTACATGGCAGCCTAATTTTAGCTGTAACTACTTAGATTCCCTTTTAAGGGGCTAATCAGGGTTAAACTGCTGCAGGGGTGTGATCATGTTCAGACAGAAAGAGAGCAGATAAGGATGCTCAAGGACAGTTGTTTTGAAAGGCACTATTTTACGTTATTGATTTTTTTTTCCTTCACAGGTGTTTGTGCTCATTTGAATGACCTTGCTGTACTGTTAATATCAACATCCAAGCAGGGCGTCCCCATCATCTGCTTGCAGATTCCCATGTATTTTAATTTACTGGTTAAATAATATTTTTTTTATTTTCCTCTCTGCTTTCCTTTTATCATCCCTTCGTCTCGACTTTATCTAATTCCTTGACCTTTCTTTGCCTCCATTTCTTATTCTTCACCCACCTTCTGTGGATATCTCTCTCAGCTTGCTATTACTATGGCATAGTGAGGGGAAAAGGTGGTTGCTTTGTAATAAATTACAGCATAGGGCATTTCATGGAAGCATTAGTCTAAAATGCCTTGCAGTACCAGGGCAAAATCCATATTTCTGGCATGGTTGTCTCCAGTGGAAAATAGACCGCAAACCCTTTGGTGCCACATTCTCTCCATTCAGCTACATTTGTCACGGGCAGGGCAATTGGTATGCAGTCTTGCAAAGCCAGACATATCAATATGTGTGTTTATATGTACACCTGGCGTCAGCTGTCAGCATGTCGCTAATCACAGAGGTTCATAAACCCTATCTGTTTTATTGTGGATCTTCCAGATCTGATCTATACAGCAGTGAATCATTCACCACATGTCATCATCTGCTCTTGTCATCTCAAAAAGAACTGATGTGTCTCGCCAAGACATAATAAACAAGGCAGCATAGAGTGCATGCCAGTCTGACAGTTGTGGAATCAAAGAGGAGGATGCTTAAAGGTCCACACGCTCTGGCACCATGCCAGAACTTGTCTGAAGGCAGGTACTTTGTTCAAAGTACAAGTTAGTCAGCTAGTCACTCATCTTTATTTTAGCATAAACAGATGTGGTGAGAAACAAGTTGTGGGGAGGAAGAAACTTTTAAAGGCATTGCGTAAAATTTGAATCTCAGGAAAAGGTCAAAGAAATCTCACCACGAGGTCCATTTAGCAGAGCTACTGTTATTATCACGGGGCGGCAGAGGGAGGCAGAGGATTTGAGCTCGACAATGTATCAATGCTTTAAATACACTAATATCCTAGTGTTCTCATCTTCCTGTCTGTCATGTGTAAGATCTGAGGAGCTCCATTCACGTTGGCTGTCATTTGTTTTTCCTCTATTTGATTTCACACCAAGTCTCTGTTCCTCCACCTGTCTGTGTCTCTCTCCTTGTCTTCTTTCCGTCTCATCCTGCTGATGCCTTTTTACGCATTGTTCCACCAGGTATCAACTTTGAAATGGCAACTTTCCCCCCCTTCAGATTGTCAATGAAACTCGGAGAAGAAGAGGACATAGAGCGCATTGGTGGCTTCATTTTCTTTTCCCCTCTCTCTGTCTTTTAAACAAATATTTGTTTGTCTGTCTTTGTCTCGGTCTGTTCCTGTCTAGCTATTTTTATCACTGTCTTTCTTCCTGCCTATTCTTTTCGTCTACCCTGTCACTTCTCTGTCCTTTACTTTGTCTCTCTCTATCCTTGTACTGCTCTCAGCTGTACTAATGAAAGGATGACTGATGTAGGTGTTGGCTGGGAGATGGAGCCTGTCATTTATTTTCAGGTTTTCTGCAGGGTTTGCCTGGGGCCAGACTCACCTCGACCACAGACAATGTTACCATGAGGGCTTTTAGTCCATGCTGAGATGGCACACACACGTACAGTACAATGTACTGCATCCATACATATGCACGAACGGACTACACTCACACATACTGCTCCCACCTTGCTGTTGCCACTGACAGACTGATGTTTGCTGGTGTCCCAGGGATTGGGAGTCAAAACAATACTCTGTAATTGAATCCCTGTTGCCACTGTGTACCTCACTCAGTCTCTCTCATTGTGGCAACAATCGCTCGCAGTCAATCTCCCTCCTGAAGAGTGTTTGCTTCGTCGCTGCCTTTGCTTGTCTGTCTAAACATTTTTTTCTGTCTCTTTACCTGGCCCTGTGTCTTTTCCCACCCTCTCTTTTCCTTTCTTTCCTTCAGATTTTGTATTCTTTCAGAGGCTACTTTTGTCAGCATCCCTGTGGTGAAGCAGCATTCCTTTCACTTTATATGTGTGAATGGAATGGCACACATGCATCAGTTGGGTATCTCTTCTGGGTAAAATTATTTCGATCTTTGTGTCCATTTCTCTGCATGTGGGCATGTGCACCACTTGTGTAAATACGTCTGTGGGTGTCAATATACACATTTCCACATGTGCGCATTCATGTCTTGTCTATGTGTGTGTGTGTGTGTGTGTGTGTGTGTATGTGTATCCTCTGTGCGCTGAATGACACCTCAACTACTCCTCCATGCCTCATCGCTCTTCATTGTTTTCCTGTTCGTTTGACTGACATGTCATCCTCAAAAGATGTTTGCATCGCCTAGGCACTCTAGATTGGACACGCTTGCGCGATCCCAGCCTGGGCTGTGTTTGAAGAAAGACAGGCAGTTTGGTTCTGGTTTATTTATAGTCTCCCATACTTGTTCACACTCTGGAGACTATGTTTTGATTAGACGTCTCACACAGGGAGATCAGGGCCTCAGTAGTCGCGCATTATCTTTCGTATTTGTTTTAATGTTCTCAGACTGGTGAGGTGCGTCAAATCAGGACAAGTCGTATCATTTCCTGAAAGTTTTCCATGATATAGAGAAAGTCTAAACTTGCTGGAAGGTAATGTTTGTTGGCACAGGCACACACACATTGCACTGGAGTAGAACATGCACAATCAAATCAACTGTCTTTGCGAATAGTAACTATACATAGCGGATAAGTTGCAAGTAGGCCACATTAAACTGACACATAGACGGGCCGGATAGGACACTTTGTTCATCAGCATCACTCACTTCACTTTAAATGTAATTGCCAAGGGATAATCCAGGTCATAGTCCCAGGATGCTGGCAGATTCTATTGAGCTTTATTAAAGGTATTGAGTGTTGACACAATATATTCCCAGAAAATTAATGGCTTGTTAGTATTTGTATTAGGTTTTTAGCCACTCTAGCAGCATTGTTCTGGAGATGGACCACTTCGGTCCAGGCTGAAATATCTCAGACTACTGGGCAGATTGCCATGAAATTGTGTACATTTGCTTTGTACATTCATGGTACCCAGGGGATAAATCCTAATCACCATGGTGATCCCTTGACTTTCCCCCTATTGTCGCCGAGAGGTCCACATTTGTGGTTTTGAGTGAAATGTCTCAACAACAATTGGATGGATTGCAGTGGAATTTGGTGCACACATTCATGTCCTCCTCAGGATGAATTGTAATCACTTTGGTCAGCTTTTCATCAGGTCAACATTTCATACTTTCGTTTAAAACTAAATATCTGAACGACATTCCCATCAGCCTCAGCTGTACTTTGTGTTTAGTGCTAATTAGCAAATAGTACCATGCTAACAATGACAATCTAACATGGTGAATGTGATGAATGTAAGAATGTTAGCATTGTCATTGTGGACATGGTAGCATGCTGATGTTACAGTAACATTAACTCAAAGCACCACTGAGCATAAGTACAACCTCACGGAGCCGCTGGTGCGGCTGCAGACTCTTAGTCCTGTCTTGAAAAGTAAGTATAAAATAAACGCTGTTGGATGATTCAGAGTTCTGAGGGGACCTGTAATCTGCACTCATTACGTCTATGACTGCTATAAAGATAAGCTAGTGTTATGCGGCGAAACATTGTGCTACTACAAGAAATGTGAAGGCCTCTTCAGGCTTTGACCAGCTTACTTTTCTCTCAATGTAGGCGGTTCAGTTTTTATTTTATACTGCAGCTAAAAGGTGGGTGGCAAAGTTATAGATAGTTACGCAGTCCATCATCTTTGCATTGCCCAATATCTCCATTGCTCCTCTCCTCACATCCCTCAGATGCGCTACATCAGTGGCTAATAAGCAGTCACACCCCGCCATCTGTGACGTCACTGCTGACCCTCCAAATGTCTTTACGCCCTAAATCTACCAAACAGAAAGACTTACTATGACACTTTGCTGCTTGTTTGAATGCAAAATACATCAAAGAAATACGATGAAATGTGTTTTAAATGTGCATACTTGGAACTTTAATCCTGATACAGTGATTAGGATGTCGAGTGAATGTGTAAAAGATAATAATTGATTATTTTTATATTAATATATGCATTTATTTATTCATTTCACAACACTGAATTACAAGTTGCTCCCAGTAAAACGTGGTCCCAGTTGTAAGGCCCAATAATTCAACCTCATTTTCATTATGTAAGCTGGAGCTGGAGGAGGCATTATGCAGCAGGGGAGCAAAAAAAACATGGAAAACTTCTGACACATGATGACCCAGTCTCAAGGCTAAAACTTCTTGTCGTGTCGGGGCTGTTGCAATGCTCTGCAATGTGAATATGTTAATATGGAGCTAGCCTGACATTAACAGTTTGATGTAATGTTGCACAACCATTAGTCAGCTCCTCGTTTACAGTTATGGACTACCTTTAAGTTTCTATAGTTTTTTTTCTATGACATTTAGATTTTAATAAAAGTTACTAAGCTCAAACTGTATAACAAGACTGGTTTAAATAAAAAAAGAAATAGAAGGTGTTAAATGATGTTCACCCAATTTGCAAAAAATATTCTCACTCACCCCCTAGTGGTATCCAGCCATGCTGATAGTTTTGGATTTATTTGGCTAAGGTTTTAGGTTGACCCTGAGATTTCTGCCTCCACTGTAATACAAAAAAGGTGAATGGACTC
The DNA here is from genome assembly GCA_003416845.1 of Oplegnathus fasciatus. Lineage (NCBI taxonomy): Eukaryota > Metazoa > Chordata > Actinopteri > Centrarchiformes > Oplegnathidae > Oplegnathus > Oplegnathus fasciatus. The sequence continues at coordinate 670,719 of NTHP01000089.1, read as the reverse complement.
TCATTATTGGAGCTGACAGCATTGAAAAATGACCCTTAAAAAATTCAACAGCAGCATCTTTCCATAGAATCTCTGGACAATCGCCAGACCTCAGTGCGAAGAGTTTTCATTGGAACTACTTTCTACCAACTGACCCGATGAACCAACCTTTTAAAAAATCTCAATGTAATAACCTCCTCTTAAAGAACACGGTATAAAATTTATGACTATTTTGAGGCACGTGGGTTGATTGAAGGAGAGTGAACAGTGAAAATTTGGACAGGTGAACAAGAGAAGCTTACAGCAAACCACCAACCTGTAAGGACAATTCTCTGGTCATAACTCTGAGTGACAACTGTGACAAGCACACACACACGTACACACTCATCTAGAGGTCTGTGATAAGGTAATCCATTTACTGGTGGGGGCTAGTATCATGCTGAATGATGGAAACCAGCTTTCATCTTTCAACTCTCCCTCTGTAGAACTCTCTCTCTCTCACACACAAACACACACACATATTTAATCATTTTCAAGGATTAATCAGCTTATGAGTATATGTAGGAGGCGAGAAAAAAACTCAACCCCACACAGATAAGCAGTTGAAGGTTTTTGCTTGAACCAGTAGGCAGGTGTAATGTAATTCAATCACAGATTTGCAAACAGTTCCTTGGTTAGAGATATCCTGTTGTAGTTTACAGGTTTTTTTTACAACTGATAACCCACATTTCTCTATACTGAGCTCACTTTTTCAAAACTGTTCAGACATGCAGCTCGGCACAACAAATAATCTCACATCCAAAATGCACTAATGCAGCCAAAACGCTTCACACATGTCAGGCTCAACTCTTGTACCAAAGCACTGACAACTTTTGACTCCCAACAGTAATACTTGGTCATTGATTACATACCTAAAAAAAAAAAAATTCGTAGCGTTGAGCATATAGGATTACAAAATGTATTACTATTGTTTTTGTAAAAGTATCTTTTATTCATTTATTTATTTAGCATAAACCAAGATTCAATTACAACAGAAAGGTCACTTCTTCATTGAACAGATTGTGCTACACTATGCTTCAATAGGCTTTATTATTTTTGCATAGAGTAATTCCAAATGCATAAAATTAAACTAAACTAAATCCAGTTATGCAACACTGTACAAACTGTACATATTCACTATACATATGCGTATAGGATTGCTACAGATATAGAAATACAACAGTGTTAGTCAACCCTGTCTTCTGCATTTGGGCACAAGCTCTCATCCACATCACACTTTCACTTGCAATACACCTGGATCATTTTAATGCCCGATCCATCACTGGCAGTCTTCTGCAGATATGTCCAGACATCCAGTATTCATTGTGTCCAAGAGGGACATCTGATCATGTGACTGGTGGTCATAAACTTTCCACCTCCATGATAAAAAGAATTCCTCTATGGGGTTGAGGAATGAAGAGTATGATGGAAGGAGAAGTGACTCCATTCTGGGATAAAGCAGATTAATGATGTGCAGACAGACAGGATAGTTCAGGTGTTTGGATAAATTTGGGTGAATTTATGTGGAACATATTCGTTTACTTTAGAGAAAACATTCAGATTTTGGAAAGACAGTCAGGATCATTTACAGACACATACGCACACACCTGTCACAAAAGAGGAGCTTCTGACATTTAGTTTATTGATGAAAGTCTTTGAATTAAGCCATGGTCCATCTGTCATTGTGTGTGTGTGTGTGTGTGTGTGTGTGTGTGTGTGTATGTGTGTATGTGTGTCTTAATGAGCTCCACAGAGCAACTTGTTTTGATGTTTTATTCTATTGTTTATTCTATTGAAATCTAGTGCATTTGGCACCAAGCACAGTTCTTCTTTTTCGTGCTTTGTGTGTATGTATCTGTGTGTGTGTGTGTGTGTGTGTNCATTTACAGACACATACGCACACACCTGTCACAAAAGAGGAGCTTCTGACATTTAGTTTATTGATGAAAGTCTTTGAATTAAGCCATGGTCCATCTGTCATTGTGTGTGTGTGTGTGTGTGTGTGTGTGTGTGTGTGTGTGTGTGTAAACATGCATAGGCACTATATTTGTTGCTAATTAATTTTATTTTGATGTTTTGGACACGGAAGCCGATTGACTAATGTTCCAGTTATAGTCCCAGAGGAAATTCAAATCAACAAACAAGGACCTTATTCTGAAAAACACAGAAAAGGCAGCCTGCAGCTTGATCTCATGGTAATTCTTAGAAAATCCTTGAAGAAGCAGTGAATCTGGTTTCATTGCTCTGTATGAATATTTGATTGGAAAAATCCACATCAGCAAATATACAGCTATGGTTGAAAAGACCGCTTGATGGTCAACACTGAAGGTAAACGGAACAGAGGAAAGCATATTGAGAATGTACTGACATTTATTAATAATTAAAGGATTCTTTTGGCTTTAATCAAATATGACTCTATTAGAGTTTTAACCACATTTTGTGCACAAAATCCTTCTGCTTGCAAAGACATTTCACTCTGTCCCTTACATTGTTTCATGATTTATGAACACTCCTAAGGCTACAAACTAACCTTCCAGTGGGGCTTATGTGCCATACAACAAGTGGTGGTCTCTCTCTGAAAAAACAGCTTTGTACATGTTCCGCTATGTTGAAGCTACTGTTAAAATGAACAGCTCAATATTGCAATATTCATGAATGTAGCCCCAAGGTTATACCACTGTAGCATCATGGAAGAAACATTAGGTTTAGGGTTGAATACTGCAGAGACTTTGACATTTTAACATTACATGGAGGACGCACCTTCAGCCATTAATCACAGTCTGTTCCATTAATAGTCCTGTTTCCATGCTACAGTCAACCCACGTAAACACCCTAATTGAAGTGATGCCTTGCTCTGATTATTGGCCATAATCTTATTATTATGTGCATGTGAACATAGCCATTGTCTAGTTCTACTTCCCCTCATTCATTTTACAATGCATGCCGTATGTAATTAGATATTTAAAATTGGCTTGAAATGAAGTCCTGCGCCTGCTCACAATAGCGACCCAAGTACACAGACAAGCATGAGCCACAGGCAGAGACCACCACAGCTGAATGTTCTGGTTAATGTAGAAATACCTTAGCTAGAGCAAGGACACAATTAGCGTAGCTTATCATAAAACTGTAAGTTGTGACTATTTCTTTGTCGGAGGCAGTGACTTCCCAGAATGTTGGGTTGGTGTGGAAGTGCTGGGTGGGCAGATAAACTGTTGTTCATCAGGAAATAGTTACAGAACTGAAACCAAAAATTGTTTTGTTTTTTTTTTTAAATCTCTGTTTGTGTACGAACAACAAAGGAAATATAATGTGTCATATAGTGAGCTTTAGAGGTGTCACTAGGTGTCTTTTTTCCCTTTGGACAGAGCCAGGCTAGCTGTTTCCCCTGCCTTCAGTCTTTACGCTAAGCTAATCGCCTCAAGAAGCATGAGAGTGGCATCAGTCTTCTCATCTAACTCTCTGCAAGACAGTGAATAACTCCTAAAACGCTGAACTATTCCTTACTGGCTGTTCACATTGACAGAGAGGAAAAAATCAGAACACCAAAGGGCCTATTTGAAATGACTGAAGTGCCAAATTTTGCATGCGACCACCAATAAAGTAGCCCGATATCAGAATATGAAAAAAGAAATGCCCCCACATATTTTGACTATGAATAGGCTTTCCTAGATAGATACATTTACACCCACACATAAGTCATTTTGCTGATGTTTTAATCCAGAGTGACATATCATGTGAATAACAATGATCTGTGTATGTCATATGGGCCAGTTATTTGCAGAAGGAGAACTATACATCATCAAAACAACTAACTCTTTGCAGTGTGCTCATGTGTGTAATCAATTGAATTAAGATGGGCGTTGCAGGCTATTGTAGTGTAGATTCCTTATTACTCTGATATAATTATCATGCCAGCAGTTGCAGACATGCATGACTCAGAAAGGCTTTTATAGTTTAATCATCAGTGTTCTGCAGCTGATGTGTTTGTAGTTAAGATGAGAAATGTCTCTGAAGCTGCTACACAAGTCTAGCATGGGAGGAATGAGGGAGGGAAGGAAGGCTGGAGGGAGGGAGTGCGGAGAAGGATAGAGGATGGAGAAGATGAATCCCAAAGACTTTGCATCATTCGTTCTCACACTCACTCTCTTTTCCTCTCTGCACCATTGCAACTGCCTTCGCAATGCACACCTACACATTTTTCCACACTTACTAAGGCACTGCAGCCTTTTGACATGTAGTAATCACACACACACACACACACACACACACACACACACAAACACATACAAACACACACACACTTGAGGTGCCAGATGAAAGAACACCTACATCAATGGCAGGACTGTGGAAGCACGTGTGTCGTAGAGATAAAAGCATTATGCAACACATGCCAGCCTGTAACAACCCTTCATGTCGTGTCAGCTATGAGGCGCGCGCACACACACACACACACATAGAGTATGCACACTTACTTACAGGCCACACGATATTAGGTTGATCTGTATGGAAAGACATATGGAAGACATACAGTACAGGAAAACTAATGTGACAGGACTGACAGATTGAAAATGCCCTGTAGGAGTTTCCTCAGCCCAAAGGATGATGATGGGCGACAGCATAGTGCATGCACGCCTTTGTGTCTTATGGAAGAGATTTCTGCATCAGAAAAGTCCAAAACAGAAATATTTACCGGGACTACATCATGATGTAACAAACACATAATGTGGACTAAATATTAGCATGTTTGCTTCCCATGCAAAACAGAAGGCACATAAATAAGCAGAGTGTGAGATTGACAGGTAGGAAGGCATGAAGCCAGACAGGTAATAGAAATAATTAATAATATAATCACATGCAAAATTCATGAGGGTATCAGGAATATTTGGTTACTTTTAAACGAACCGCACAGCCTGACTTCCTATGAAATCCTATAATACTCTGACACTATGCTGACTTGCTTGCCCAATAAGTAAGATGTCACTTTCCATAGCGTAAGTCCTGGCCTACATGATGGCTGGCAGAGTTTGTTTTTTTATCTTTATTTATCCAAGTCAATTCAGCACACTTGACCTTTTCCAGCAAGCAGTCTTCTACTGTCGTCCACTGACATTACATGATGCAAGCCCCAGAGCTTAAAGTGAAGCATCATTCTGTCAGAGCTGCATGTCATCTACCCTCCTATGTCACATCAGCCAGCAGTAAATAGAGTGGATAATGAGTGAATCCCCTGGGACAATGTTAGGTCTTGTCTGCATTGACAGTTTCTTCCACTCTGTGCTGGATGTGGTGCAACATTCTTTTCAGTCATATTGATTTTTTTCTTTCTTTTTGTCTTTGCAGATATGGAAAATCCATCAAATATGAAAATAATTATGACAATAAATCAAAAAATGCTGCCATACAACTTGTATCAACTAGTAGTAAAAATGTACAAAACAAGACAAATTTATGGGAAGTCTAGCTTAGCATAAAGACTGGAAGCAATAACCATACACAAACAGAATTGTGAAAACGACAAGTTGTGGTTTTACACAGAGACTCCAGGAAGTCACCGCCACTGTTCGCCAAGAGATAGTTACAGCACATATCTCCCTGTAAGAGCGAATACAAATATTTTCCAAAATGTCAAACTACTCCTTAAAAATATTACGTACGTGAGACATAATGATCTACCAAAAAAATATATGATGTATAAAGGAGTTGGTCTTGCGTTTGCATCGATGACAACTTCAGTCCACTTGGATTTATATCATACGAATCCTCATCTGTGTGTGGGATATTGGACCATCTTCATAAGGCGAAAAAGTCTTGGTCTTTGAGGGATGAAGGAGGAAGAAATCTAGTTCACAGATTTTAAATAGAAATTATGTTTACATCTGGTGACTGGGGAGGCATAAAGAACACCCAGCGTTTTTAAAACCATACTTGAATTGTTTAGCAGTGTGTATGGGGATATTATTAGCCTGGAGTATGCGAATATCTCCCTGGCTCTCTACAGTAAAATGGTTTGAAGTTCTTTAGTCATTATGCAGAACAATCACATACATCACAGCTGGCAGACAGAGTGCTGAAGATGTAAATGTGTCGTGTGGGAAATAGATGACTCATCAGACCACGTTTGTGCCCCTTTCATCCGTGGATGGATTTCTGAACGGGCCTACCAGGCACAGAGCAGAGGCCTTAGGGGTCAGGCGACCCCTATAAGTAGAGTCTCTGTGTGAAGTGACTGTTATTAAGATTTCTCATTGCACAGTGAAATGGCAAAAAGGCCCTCTGGCAAACTGAAGAAATGACCTAAACATTCACTTTGAAGTTGTCACAAGAAAGAAGCCATCATGACACCTTCAAAGGGAATGTTTATCCCCTCAGGTTTTCTGTTGGACGTTTAGCTCTCCGAACTGACATCATGCAATATGGGTCCTCCAAGTCTGCAGGGAGAAATCAAAAAGGTGATCACACGGTTGCAGTAGAAGGAGAGCTTTTAGGCATTCCTGCCCAAGGACCCATCATTTCATAATCCATGCTCACATCAAAATATGCATGTGTTTTTTTCACATTCAAAAACCAGTGGTACTGTGAGCATTTGGGTTTATGTATTGGTGCTCCACGGGAGCTTAAAGAAAAGTGAAAAAATGGTGGAAAATTACACCTCTACAAGAAGAGCAAGACATGTAAAATCAGCATCCTGGCAACACTGTGAGTACTGAAAGGATCTATGCAGGAGGGCAAGAATAAATCGAGAAAACACTTGATTGAGCATCTGCCTTCTTTGGGGTGTTCAAACAAGAATGAGTGACATTCTTGACATTCAACAGAGAGGCGTTTCTGTTTGAACACCCTGAAAAATGAAAGTGTTTTTTTTTATAAAGGCTTTTAATACTCACAGTGGCAAGCTAGGAGTCTTGCCACAATCCATTTTGTTTCCAGTTTCCTTGAGCACCAATTAGAAAAGCTGAGAAATTTTGCACGATCTGTGGTCAGGTTGTGCGTTTGTGGTGTTAAGAAATTATCCTGATGATTGTCTTTTTTATCCTTGTGGATTTTTTGCGACTTGCATTTTCTGACCCTCTTTGTAAATGTGTTTTTTTTTCTGACTGCACCCCTTGCGCAGTAGAGATTTTTTTTCTGCAAGGAGCCTTATAAACTATTTGACCTCTTTTGACCTCTGTTTCTTACCTCATATTGCTTCAGCTCACTTACAAATGTGGTCACGTCAGACATGCTTTGAAGTTGACACGTATCTGTAATTGAAATTTAACTTTGAAATTAAATTCTTTATCCATTTGGTGTTTCTGCTGATTTCTATAGAAACTGTTTTAACATTTAGTTATGATGTGCAAATCCATTCTTCACCTCGGGATTAGGTGTCCAAATTTAACACGTGACCAATACTAATTTGCAAATATTGATATAACTAATGTATTGTTGTTACTGAATTAATCATCGACTGGTTTAACGTTTTCAAAACATAAATTTTTCTAAAATACACCATATAATTCAGCATGATCCATGACCAAATGGTAAACATAGCCCATATTTGTTTATTTTAATTAATGCTGGAGGAAAGAAAGGCATCTGTCATGTTCTCTAGTTCTGGCAACTGCCACTGTTTAATGACCTCAAAGGACACACAGCTTACAGTGTGAAAAATGATCCTCCCTTTTCTTGTCATCCAAGGAATGTAAGGATAAATTCTTTAGCAGAGAAGGAATATAGTCCTGCTGAGGAACAAAAACTACAAAAGCAGGCAAATCTGTAGTATTATAATCCCTGTGTATGACATTGGTTTTTGAAGTCAAATCATTTCTACAATGAAATTCTCCTCCTGTCGTCTTCAAGAAAAAAATCTATAAAGCCGCCCGCTTAGTCTGAGGAGCGGAGCGGTGCCAGCAAATTCCAAGCTTCCATCATCACACGCACAACCCAAAACAAGACGACTCCACTCAGTAGCAGAGCACACAGACTGCTGTACAAACTGCCAAGGCTTCTAGCTGCAGGCTAACCAGCAGCCGAGTGCCCCCCCCCGCCCCTCCCTCCATGATGATGGTGTGTGTGTGAGAGAAAGACACAATGAAAAACAGAAGGAGACATAGGAAGGGCAAGGATGAAACAAAAGAGTATCGGAGAGAAAGTGATATGAAGAGAGAGTGTGAGGAAGTGTGTGTGTGTGTGTGTGTGTGCGCGTGTGTGTGTGTGTTATGTAAACCCCAGGTGGCGCTTGTTGTCCTGGATAGAAGTATCACCAAGGGGACGACTGCTCCAGCTTAGCAGGTCTCTCCACACCTTTCTTTTTCCTTCTCTCCTCTCTTTTTTTTTCACAAACACACACCAGCATGAGTCAGGAGGAGACGAAGATGAGAAATAAATAGAAGAGGACAATGAAGGAAAGGTGAAAGGAGAAGAAATGAGATTATTGAGGGGAAAGAGGGGATGGAAAAGGCAAGAATGAAGAGATGACGTATGTGCTGAATGGAGAGATGGAGAAGGGAAGGAAGAGAGAAGTGAAATGCATGAAAATATATTTCAGAGATGTCAGTGTGTAGTTTGGGAAAGCACAAACAGTCCACCTTTAGCTTGCTGTTATTCAGTCACGTGTGCAACTTGGGAGGGATTTGTTTTTCCCAGTGCTCTGTTTTGTATTTTATCTGTTTACTGGTGCTTCCTCTGTACCAGTAACAATTTGCAACGAGCACAATCATGGGAAGAGCCTTTCCAGGTACATCTGCATATATCACACACATTTCCACACCCACCCACACACACAAACACGCCTCCCCGAGGGGCTGTTGTCGATAACAGCCTGTGCTCTACACCTGATGCATCTGTGGGGATAGTCGTGTTCGTGCTGAAGCAGCAGGAAAGGACATCAGCAGAGACGCTTTATGGTCCCTGTCCGACTGCTGACTTAGGATGGGCCTCACTGTTCCAGATCTTGACCTCTACTACTGCTGTGGAAATCCCAACTCTGACCCCAGATCAGCACTTAAGACTGATTTCACTCCACTGAGCAGCTGTGGGAGTAGAAAACAGACAGACAGCAGGGGGGCCAGATCTGGCGCAACACTGTCCCCTAATGGTTCGTTCGTGGAGGTGTATCTGGTAGAGATGACGTAAGTGTTAATGTGAGTGGTGATATAGTAAATGGGGTTTAATTGTAAGCACTCGAAGGTTGCAGTATTCATTTGATATTAGGAGTTTTGTTCCATGAAACAGCAGTAAATCATACATGTTAGACAGTGAGATAATTAAAGGGTCAGTTCACCCCAAATTCTGAGAAATTTGCATGAAATTACCCTTTAAAGCTAGTAATTTGGTGCTTTTATGGGGCTTGAGAACGTTGTTAAAGTTAGATGTCCCTTATAATGACAGTAAAGAGCAGTTAAGAACAGCAGCTCTATATTAAGTTAAAAAAAAAGTGTGTGTAAATATAGATTTAAGTTTGAAAGAGTATGTAGGACATTTTGAGGGTGTATTTGAATTGCAAAGCAAATAGATTTCCAATTTAGAGATACTGATGCTGAAGCAATAACATTTGGTCATTGCACAGGGAGGGAAAGATGTTACCACAGTGCCTGAAGGCAGCTCTGCTCGAGGCAAATCCTGCTCACTAACAACCCCCAGTAGGCAGAAAAGAGTGGAGCTGCAGGAAGATTTATCTATCCAGGGCTTCTCAGGAAACACTGGAGCCTAATGCAGACATAAGTCAGATATCGCTGACCTTATTACCACTGTGGCCATCTGGAACTTGTGTTACAGCTGTCATGAGACTTACATTAAAATATTTTTGCTTAAATGCATAAGTGAGGACTGAAAATAACTTTACAGTCTTGTAAACAACAACCACTGTTTTGACATTGCAGGGATGGTAGCTATTGTAGCTTATACTGGGTATTTAGCATAGATTCTGTGCCAGTATGGTATACTTCAAACTACAAAAATGTATTATTTTAAAAATGCTTTTCAGCTGGGAATTGCAAAATGTTCGTCTGTTTGCAAATGTTTCTTTGATGTTCATGGGTACGCAGCGGCAAGGTATGGGCTGTTCTTGGTCTTCTGTGTAGAGTGTGAATTCACAGTGTCCACAGTGGGACATAAACTGGTAGGTGAAATCCCTCATAATGCAAAACAAAGTGGTATGTTCTCTCTAAAGCCAGCAGCATTTATAGGCAGAAATAGCATGCACACCACCGTGTTCGATCGTATGGTGCAAGGACTGTAATCAGAAATCATTTCACACTGACAGATGTGGATCACCTTTGCATAAGAGGCCTTATTCTGTCATTCTGATTCTTCATCACTCTTTAACTGAATAACACTGTTGGTTAAGGATGAGGACAAAACCAAACCCAAAATAATCAGAAAGGAGAGAAATGTACACATATGAAGAATTGCAATGATTTAAAAATATTTATTTTCACTCAGCAGATTAACTTCTTGAAATGTGCAGTGCACTGTACTGCATGAAGAATATGATTAGATTTTATTATTCACATCTTTCTCCTTCTTGACACCAAACCCATTTTCTCTCTTTCCCCATTTCATTTGAAGCAGCTGCCAGGTGGGGGACCACATCCGTAAGAGTTAACAAATTACATATTTGCCCTTTGAGGACCCATCTGCTTTGTGTATGAATAACATTTTCCATATCCGTTCTTTCTGGTTGGCATTTCGGGTTCGGGGGAACCACTGCAATCAGGACTGCTTTAATAATTTGACTGAATGCCTGAGGTGAACTAAGGAACAGAAGAATAAAAGAATATCAGAAATATGGAAATAGGCTTTATTATCATCAGACTGGACTTGAACTGTTGACTGTAATCGGAGCTACACTGTGGCCTGTTTGCCGGGTAATCAGACAAGTGGTTCTGCATACCGAATGGACTTGCATGCTTGCTCTACCCCACTCTCTGAAATAAATAAAACAACTCTCAAAAGCATTGATGCTTACTTAAGAGACCAAATGACTGCTTTGATCTAAGCGAACTGACTTAGCTTTTCTGCGCTTCTCTGGCTTTACTTGGGAGAGATTGCAATGAGATTTATTAGTCTGATTTGTAGATATTGTCTCTAATGTTGAGTTATGTCCCCATTGCACAATTTATGCCTCAAGGTCTGGGAAGCTTTATGTTTCCTCACTTCATCTTCCCTTCATGTCTAAGAGGGACTGAACACGATAATGTGTCTGGTGACCTTTGGCATGCGAGACAAAATTAAAGGGTCGGGTTTTTGGAAAGACACGTTTTTCAAATCTACATTTTCATTGTTTTGAGCAGCACAAACAAAGTTCCATTTACCTTCATTATATTGGGACATGGCCACAGAAGTTTCTGAGGCTGCCTAGATATGACTAGTGGTGACTGAGGAAATGTTTTTTTTTTCAGGATTTGGGTGACCTGACCTTTTACAGAAATCTGTCAATGATGTTCAGCAATGTTCTATATGTAATTGATGACTTTGATTATGGGCGTATCCTGATTAAGACTACCTAAAAAGCTACTTACGTGACCATTTCAGTTGTTGGAGTATTGCCCTTTTTGGGTTAAGATATTTAGAATCAAAGAATGTTGGCTGTTTTTTGAAAGTGTCTGACAGAGTTGCACCAGATGTTTATTACTGTTTGATGACAGTGACAGCTACTGAAACCAAATAAGCGTGTGTCTCGCCACCTGCTTTTCACCTAACTCAAAATGTCGTTGATGAAAAGCAAGTTACCAAGTTTATTCATAATATCCTCTCTAAACAGAGGTCCAACAGCAGTTTGGACGCACTGGTTCGGACCTTTAAGCTCTGATTCTTTTTAGTGTTTATGCTATTGATCAAACTTTGTCCTTTCCAGTCTTCTTTGAATGTTGTAGGATAGGCTTGATTTATTAACCAAGGCATTCTCAGGGGCATTTAAAAGTAAGTTCAAACCTAATAGTATTGATTCTTCGTACAGTTCATGCCAGTACATCTCAGTTGGCCCTCACCAGTCTCTGCTGCATTGTAAAAGGACAGGTCTCATTTATTGTCTAGAATTTCTTCAAGAGCACTCGAGGGCAGTGGACACATGATAGGTCTGTGTCTTCATCCTTCGCTTCATCTCTCTTATCATCTGACATACAGCCAGAGGGTAACAGCAGTACACTGTTGTCCAGTCCTCACACACACTGCCCTGTGGATAAACATGCAGACATGCACACACATACAGAAGAAGCACACGTGCAGACACAACAACGCAGCAGGAACACGACCAGAACCATGAGGTACATGAAAAGACATAAAAACATAAACACAGAAATTCACTTGCACAACTTAAAGTGAACCTATGGTCGAATTTAGTAACAATTATCGAATTGATTATCTCCTTTACATTTTGTAAAGGCGACCTGTGTGTTCAAGAATGCTTTAATAAGCAGCACAAATGTTCACCTCCCATTGACAAATATGTTTTTGCATGTGAATACACACACTCACCTGTATCTTGTACCGCTCCCTGATACCAACTCGTATGGCAAAAGTGGATCCTGGTAGCAGAGGCATGCACAGACACTCGCCATACTGGTGAGCTAAACTCAGGTCTAAGCAGCACGGCACCAGAGCCCCGAGAACACCTGCAAGCACAGGCACAGGGTGACAGACGAAAATCCCATTTCATGAATGAATGATGATTTATTGGTTCTTTCCTAAAATTCATTTTGTGGGAACATGCAAGCTAAAAAAGTTATACAAAGAATTAGGGAGTCACAAAGTTCTCATTGGTGTGCGAGAGCTGTGTGCTTATGACTGTGTTTTCATATTACATGTAGTCTTGTCTCCACAGACGTCAAACAGGCCAGTGCTCCAGCCTCCTCCCGTCTGTGTGATGGTGGTGATGGTTGTCGTGGTGACGCCGAGGCCGGGCTGTATGAGTACTGGGTCTGTCACTGCAGGGACATTGCTTGACCTCCAGTTATCTTCACTTCCTGCTGTGAAGCCCCCCACTTCCTCTTCTTGAAATGTTGATGCTGGGGCGTCGGTGACTGACAGCCCTGGTCTGAAATTAGATTTTTAATGACTCTGTCTTTAGATGGATGGTTGATAAATTCATCATGGCTTGTCAAGCCCCAAACACACCACTGATACTCAACTGCAGGCTTAATATTAAATTGTCTCAAATTAGCATAGTCTCTGTTTTGCTTCCCTGGAAGCAGAAATGGAATTCATTTCATTCATTCAGCTAATTTCATTTTCCTAGAGCAGCATATTTTGTACTCAGCTGGCCTCCTCCGTAAAATTTTAGTAGCACGCCACCACAATTACACTTGTATCCTACTAGTATTATCCTTTCACTGTATGTGATATAACTGTTTTAGGCCTTCAGCAACACTTTAATCACAGCAAATTGCAGTGAAGGCAAAATAAAAATAAGTTTAAAATTCAGTAAGAAGGAGAGCAAAAGCAGGAGCTGCAGCAACTATAGATTTAAGAAATATTCCTGTTTAATTTGTATTATCATTTAGACATAAAAGAAGAAAAAGGATTAAGAGGAAACACAGCAGCATAAAAAAGCTGAAAAAGATAAGTGAGCCGTTTGCTGTAATTCCATTGTGCTCAGTGGTGACAACACTGTGTACTGCTAGGGACAAAAAAACACTTACTGGTCTGCGACTGTCGTCTGCTCCATGACTAGAAGCTACTGGCATCCAGAGAGGGGTGAGGCGAGGAGGCGAAAGAGGAGAGGGTGAGCGGGGAGTCAGCAGGAATGAGGAGGTGGAGGGGCCGGCGGAGTGACACTTCCCCAGTGAGAGGGTGTGTGTCAGAGCAGATAAACCAGCAGTCGGATGGCTCGGCCAGAAGCTGTGTGACAAAGATAAGTCTTGTAGTTGTCTTCTGTCTGAGACTTTACTGTGCCCCCCGCTAATACAGCAAATGCAGAGAGGGCAGATACGCATCAGGGTGCATTAACATGAATGTCTGGCATAAAATAATCAGATGCGAATGCACACACTTAACACAAACACACCAGCAGGTCAGAACAGGCTGAAATCTTGTAAAAAATACTTATTTATTTACACGAGTACTTGTAGAGTAGAACCGAGATACACTGCACATCTAAAACATGTGAACAAACACGAGAAATTAAGTAAAGACAAACAAATGAATTTCCAAAATTATGGATGGCAAACTTAAGCTCAAACACAAGAAATCAATTCTAAGTTTGTTTGACTCATGACATTGAAACACATTCATTGTTTCTATTAAATGGATGTATTTAAAAAGATGTATGGTTATACTTACCGTTAAGGTAGACACACAGACTCACACAGTGAAGAGCTGGGAAATGAAAGATGCATTTTAGAACCAAAGAAACACCTGTGGTTCATGTTCAGAGGGGCTTGTCTGCATTCATGCATTTCCTGTGCTCTGACATTGACCTTTAAATTTAGACTGATATGTAGTGTGTGTGTGTGTGTGTGTGTGTGTGTGTGAGAGGGTAACAGAAAGAGAGAAGTGAGGGGAGCTTTACGTGGTGGAAGGACACGTAGTGAAACTGTCATGGGTTTGGAGGTTCGGATAGTTCACACACATGCATGCTGGGTCTTAACCCAAGATTGTGAGAAACATGTAGCACATGAAAAGTGGACGCTTTATCACTTGGTCTGATGAATGTGGACGGCCTCAAATGTATTATAGTGGCATTAATTCCTAGTATGCAACTATGCATCACTAAAAGTAGCATAAAAAGGATATCAGTTGTAGGCTATGTGGTCTTTGGGATAAAAAGTAGGCCTAATGCTTTTCTGAAAATGTAGCATTTGAAAATGATTTGCAGTTGTTTGACTTAAAGTGATCACTTATGGAAAGTAATTTTCCCAAAAGCCTTTGAAGCAGAGAACCAGAGACCAAGCAGAGCCAACCCCCTGGAACAGAACTGGGACTGACAGAGTCTATTTTGTGCTACAATGAAAAAAATACTGTTACTTAAATGTTGGTAGCTAAATCTGTAACTTCAAATTTTGTAATGAACTATCACCTTTAAACACACAGGTAGTTAGTGTGCATTTGGGCTAGTATCAAACCATACTGAAACATGGAGGCCTCGTGGATTCACCTACTTGCAAGGTGAGCTCCAACAAGCATCCTTTTTTCATCAGTTTTACAATATTTGGTTTCAGCTCTTAGCCCTGTTGCCTTCAGGTTAAACGAAAAGCTTGATATAGGCTATTGCGAAAAACGCGTAGGCTATTCCTACCATAAGCTAAGGCTAGCTTGTTAGCTGTTAAGATGACAATTTCTTGACCGGGACCTGTTGCCAGGCAACCAGCGGAGACTCCAGGAAGTTACTAGTCCAGAGTCCCAAGACATACAATTTACATAACCGCGTAAAAAAAGGACATTTTTTCGTTTTTTCCACGGATTAAACAAACGAGATACAACGTGTTAATTAGTGAACTTTAAAGGTGCTGGTAGGCAGATTCTGTCACCTTTGGAGAGAGCAGGGCTAGCTGTTTCCCCCCGTTTCCAGTCTTTGTGCTAAGCTATGTTAGCCGGCTGCTGGTGGTAACTTAGCTTCCAAATTTAGCATACAAACATGGGAGTGATGTCTCATATAATACTCAGCAAAAAATTATATTTCCCTAAATGATCAACTTTTCCTTAATGAGTATCTTCACCCAAATGATAACAATTTAGTTTTGCTCATAATATATTTATTCGGTAAACTCACTCCAAGTTATAAAATAAATATTGCCTGTAGGTGTCTGTAACTTAGGGGGAATTCTTACAGCCTCTATCCCCTCACCTGAAGACTTATCAGAAGACTGCTCACACTGCAAGATTATCCTCACTATCTACACTATAAGGGCAAAGATCCAATGACTTCACCAATGACACACTCTTGAGATGAGTCTTACTCTTGTGGGGAATAGTCGTCTTATTTCTGTCCTTACAAAATAAAATAGCAGGGAGAGAAAAGAGAGAAACAAGGTGGCTGAATATTTCATAGGTTTTATTATTTCTCTGGAAAAGTCAGACAAGCACCATCCACGGCTAGAAAATAGGAAAGCTGTCTGACAGGCTGACAAAACATGAGGGAACAATATGCCTCACCTTCAATGTATAAAATAACACAGCAGACACATTACCATCTATATGAAAACAACAGGCATTCAGGAGGCTGCAGGAGCAGTCTCACAATGTAATAATAAAAGAAGTGGTTGGCCAGCAACAAAATAGGACATGATGGTGGATGTTTGTTCGCTGCTTTCAGGAAAAAGCTTTATTTGAAAGCTTTATTATACAGACAGTTGCTAATTTACCATGCCTCATATCAAACAGGAAAAAAAGTGAATTATGAGATTCGACTTTAATTTAACAGACAATGAAAAGACGAAACACAATACAAATTATGGTGTTATTCTCCCATGCTAAATCCCTATGGGAAGATTTGGGATATTTTCAAAATGTGAGGTTTTTTTTATAGAGACCCTGAAACATCTGTTTTGTGCAGACCAAACCCAGATCTGAATGTACTGCAACTTTACGTGTTTTTTTAAAAAGGAAGATAGAAGCAAACTTTTCAGGTCGCATTATTTTCAGATATTCCCTTAGGTCGCATTCAGCAGTGAAAAGGTGCAAAACAGTGTGAACCTGTACTGTATATCTGTCAAATCTAACACCATGTACAGTAGCAAATGGTGCAGTACAGAAACATAAAATTATAAAACATACATATACTTTTGAGTCACTGTTCTACGGCTTTAATGTAACATTTCATGATGCATTCGAACATTTCACAGATGATTCACTGCTGAATGTGCCCCCATGTGCCTGTGTGTGTGAGAGAGAGAGTGAATGTTACTCTAATGAACCAGATAAACCAGAGTGTCCCCGATGTCCACAGTGAGGCCGTTGTCTGCCAGAGTGATCCTCTTCTCCTCCAGATTGACGTTGAACACAGATTTGTTGGAGATGGGCAGTTTGCCCTGTTCCTCGAGTCCCAGGACGGGCACCCGGCGAGGCCCCAACACGGGATCCTCGTACCTCATCAACTTCACTCTGGACAGATCTGGTGAAGGGGAGGAAGGTAGAGTCAGAGAGGTCAGAGGTGAGATGAGAGGGAGAGCGACAGATAGAGATAAAAGAGGGAAGGAAGAGAGAAAGGGATGGAGGAATTGCAGAATAGGAGGGACAGTGGTGGAGGTGAGACACGATTTGGATGAAATGATGATGGGGAAAGAGCGCAGAGAAGGATAACAGGTAAGCAGAGAAGTGATGGAGGAGATGGGGAGGAGGAGAGTGAGGAAGATATAGGCAGAAAGGAGGGGAATGAAAAGGAGAACAGACTACACAGCAAAATGGCTCACATATTGAATGGCTCTTACATGAGCTAATGCACTTCAACATTATTCTGTGTTGTTTTTTTTTTCAAATCTGCCAGCATCTTAAAAAATACAACACTTAAACAAAACATGAAATGCAATAGGGAGCAGCTGAGTAGCAACCACTGTTGTGTGTTATAATCTGAGTGGCATGCTTTTGCAAATATGATGAAAGATGGTTGCTGCTGGTAGAGATATTTACCTTTACAGTTTTTACCATTGTAGAATGGGTGTACATTGTCATCACATAAAGCACATTGAATATAATGATGTTTAAAGTCAAATGTGGATGGATATTGTGCGCCATAACTGCATTAGTGTAAAGACCTGGCACCTATCAAATTACAGAGAGAGATGGCTTTAAGACAATAGTGGAAACATTGGATTCACAGTACAGAAGTAGCCAGTTGTTAATTGATCATAACTTTAACTGCAGCCCTCATTTTGCATTTAAATCACATGCTATTGAAATAAAGTGGAGTACTGTATAGCACACATCCTTCACCATACTGATCTAAATTTTAGGACATGCTGCCCAGCTCTAATATAACACTAACCACTTTTTGTGAGCTGACTAACCAATAAAAAAGGAAAGATTTCAGTTTTACTTCATTACTTCACTTCATTTACATCAAAAGCACAACTGTTAATGTGATAGAAAAAGCTAGTGGTAGGTGTTTTTCTGGTCATAGTCACACTGGAGCCACTCCAGTGTCTTCTTCCCTTGTGCACAAAAGAATTGAAAAGGATGGAACGAATGACATTGAGTGTGTGTGATGGAAACCCCCCCAAAAAAATCAGTGATCTGCCCACACCCTTATAAACTTTGATCCAACCGTTCAGAAACATTTTCATCTTAACTGAGTAAATATTTTCATCCTCTTTAGATAATAACATTCATTTTTGTACATTAACAGGCCCAGTTTGGGTTCCTAACCATAGTTTATGAATTCCTGCTGTATATCCATTTGTCTTACTAACCTTTGATGAGTCTGTTGACCTTGGCTAGCCTACGGATGACGCTGTCTCTGCTGTCCCCCTGTCGGATGTCAACCTTTGTAGAAAACAGGCCATTGGACGGCTGAGGGTTGACCAGGGACACACACACTCCAGGCTGGGGAAACAGAGCCATGACACAAATGTGCACACACAACACGCAATTTAATTGTCGATTTGAGTGTACAACAAACATTTTGTTCATCAAGGACACACACACACACACTCACTCCTGCAGAAGGGATGCACACAGTTAAACAAGCTCCTACAGAGATGAACATGCACAAACATGAACAAATTGACATGCAAACTCAGGAAAAAAGCGTAAGTCTGATAAATAGGTGACTGAAAAAGAAGCTTGCATCTGTCGTCTAACACGCACACACACAGCCTGCTTTGGAGCAGCCAGCACACAGCCAAAAGCATTTACCTCTGATCTGAAAACACAGAACGGTTTCCCTGGGCAACAGTCCTCCTTCACTTTGTCGTCAGCCTCAGATGCAAACAAGACGTCTATCTGTTCCAACTGTAGAAGAGAAACGACGTGAAAAAGAACGCTGATCAGCTGATCAGCTGATCAGTCCACCACCAGAGATTGTGTATACAGGTGTGTTTGGTATGCACACTGGCAAACGCTGGTGGTGTTAACCAAGCTCCTGCAGTGATCAGAGACGTAACATCTGGCTTTACACTAATCCGCCACACATTCCCAATCAGGGATGGTATTTCAGTGAGATTGCACAGCAGTAGCAGGATTGTAAAGTAGTTAAGAACAAGTATCAAAATTCCAATCAAAACTTCTCACATCACATCTGCAGCCTAAACCAGTTCTCCGCTGACCATCCTTATAAACAGCCACCTTTCAGACTAGTGTCTGTTCCTCAAAAGACAGATTTAAGGTGAAGTATCACTTTCAAATCCGTTGAACCCCATTCGTAGTGTTAGTTTGTGAGGTAAGTGATACATCCACCTTTTTCAGTCCAACATGATACAGCATATTTCTCTATTATATTAACTTATATTCTTTTTGTGCAGCAGCTTATCTTTGGATATGATCCATCAGAAACATGGGAATTGGATTCAGGGTATTAGTTTGACGTAGATTGTGTATCATTTTCCTTTTTCTGTGGTTAAATCTGTGCTGGTTTCACAAAAGTGTCTTGGGGCCTAGGGTTTTTCTTTTTGACTAGGCTAAGCCTCTGTGCAGACAGAAGTATTAAGGGCTTTCCTGACTGACAACTGAACTCAGGATTGTCTCAACTGACTTTTGCAGAAGCAGTGAAACTCAGTTTTAAAGCCGAGGTATTTTTGAGGAAACCGAAATGCTGCAACTGCATGTTACAGCTTGACATTTATGTAAAGACAAACAGAAACTAATCAAGTGAACTTGTTCAGTTTATGGCTCACATTTGAGAGGATTCTGGGTTTGCTGCTTGGGGTTGTTGTGTAACCTTAACAAAGTTAGTATTACATCGCCAGCTTTGTACAACCCTGGGCTCACAAAAATGCAGACCCCACAGGTGTGTTTTCGGCTGGGACAGACACTTTTTGAGTGGGGTCAGCCTTAAATGTCATGTCTGATTTTTAGGACCGCTGAATCACAAAAAATACCTCTAGAGAATTGGTTAAGTAGACCAGGTTCTCCATCAGAACTGCCCGCTCATCAAACTCCAGCTCCAGATCCAGAACCCTGGGCCCGTTCTTCTCAAGGTTCTCCTAAAGAACACAAAGCAGAACCCAAATAATCAGACTCGAGCATACAACACAAGCATTAATGATGGACATGAGTTAATAAATAATCTGACCTCTCCTGAGGAATGAACAGGGCGTTAACATATTCAGGTTTAATTTGCTAAATATTCTAACAAGCCAGCAGTTAGAAGAAAAGGAGGAAATACAACATTTCATCCACCTACTGAAGAAATCAGTTTATAATTCAGCATTACGCAGAAAGTTCATTGTTATGCAGATGCTGCCACCGTGAGATTATTAAGGAAAAAAAAGAGCTTTGCGAACAAAAGATGCCAAAACAAACCATCAAAACAAGGAGAGCGGGGAGAGAAAACAACTTGAAAGCTGAAAGACCAGCTTGAGAGACAAACCGTGGACAAACACAAAGCTCATCATGACTATTTATTAGTTTCATTCTGTTTGATCACTGCAGTGAAATAGCAACACCTGAACAAAGCCCTAAAATTTTAATAAGCATCGTGCTTCTGATCATTTATTAGCAACTTGATCTTAAGTGTATATATATAGGTTGATATAATAGAATCAATAACTGCAGTGACACTTTAATTTAATGTTATTGTTTTGTCATTTTTTACCATCTTGTCATGCCCAGATGTATTTAGTGAGTTCTATAATTAGATCAAAAGAACACCTTAACTAGAGGTGATGCAGTTTGCAATGTGAAAAGAATTTAATAAAATCTGAATGCAATGCAGTCAAAATGTGAAAGGTGGGAATAAGAATTGTGGACAAAGACATTTAGACCTGCAGCCAAGTTGTTGATGAAAAAAAAAAGAAATTATTTTTTTTATGAATGTAGCAAACAAACATAGGAATAAGCTGAGACAGCCTTTCAAAAAGTGTGTTTTGTACTCTTTCAAATCAATAAACACATTAAACACGGCAGACCAAGTATTCCTGAAATTTCTTTGGAATTTCAATTTAAGACTTTTTCAAACCATTATATCGTCTTGGCTACAGTTTTGTCATTGTTCAACACAAAGAGGAATAAAAATAACAGCTTTTGAAGATGCAGACTCCAATCTTTCAACAGAATTACCGGGGGAGACTTTAGACCAATCAGAAGCACAGAAGCAGAGCTGTTTGCGAAAAATAAAAGATAAGCCACCTTACGAAAAAGTTGAGTAAAGGCACTCACACATACAGGGCAAATGTGTGTAGAATGCTGGTATTCAATGTTTATAGTAAAAAAAAAAATCACATAAAAATGACAAATATGCGTGGATTCATTTCCTCCGTTGGAGGTATAGAAGGGTGGAGAGGGGACAGGATGTGCCTTCACACAGACACACAAATACCACTACACTGTCACCCCTACTTGCTCCAGATTTACCTTAATCATGGCTACAAAAGGCATGACTCTCTTCATGTATTTCTTCAGTTCGGGCAGGGCTCCCAACTCGCTCGCTATCACTTTGTTGTCTGGAAGGGCCCCGTTGTTGCTCTGGACAGACACCAAGAAAAAAAAAAAAACAGGTAAGACACGCAGACAAACAGGAACAGAGACTGATAGAAAACACAGCATTGCTTACATGAGGATTTAAGAGACAGGCGTACATATTTCAGTGCATCACTACACTATGGACCCTGGTACTTTTGCATATAACATCTGTAAAAGATTACCGCTGCATATGAACATTAGGTTGTGTGCTTGTTTCCCACCTTGTAGTGCTTTCCTAACAGGGATAAGGCGCTGTGCTGCCATGGAGGGTAGCTCTTGGCAACGTAGATGGTGCAGTGGGAGGGCTTGGCTGGGGGTTTCGAGTCACCTTTCTGTTGGAGGAAAAGCAGCATTAAAAAAAAGACACTCAGATTCATCTCATTTAGCCACATAGTCAGGTACAGGACTTTGATGGTTATGCTTTTACTCTGTACAGTGACAGCATATATTTCGGGGGTGGGTGGCCTCAATGGGAAGCAAACAGCGTGTCTGGATTATTCAAGAAGCAAGCTGTTTTTTTTGTGAGTGTGTGATCTTCTACAATGAAGATCTTATTTTATGTGACAGCTGTCAAGTCTACTCCAGTCCTGTACTGTATGCGTGCCTGTTTCCACAAATGAGTCTGGATGTGAATATATATTACCACTATGAATTAAACATTATGAAAATCATATAAAGCTGCTTAATAGACATAATGTACAAACAAAAAACATTTTACCATTATAGCGGCAAGTCACACAATCTTTACTGTATCAGTGGTGTTGCAGAAAATTTCAATTCCCAACTCCAATTTTGGTGTTATT
This sequence comes from Oplegnathus fasciatus, assembly GCA_003416845.1. Classification (NCBI taxonomy): domain Eukaryota; kingdom Metazoa; phylum Chordata; class Actinopteri; order Centrarchiformes; family Oplegnathidae; genus Oplegnathus; species Oplegnathus fasciatus. Next base: position 648,367 of record NTHP01000089.1, on the reverse strand, counting down.
CGTGTTTAACTGAAGGTGAACATTGCATTGTGTTGGTGAAGGAAGGTTGCATAAAGCACATGATACGACTTGTGAAAATCAATCTTCACTCTGACTTTATTTGTTAATCAATTCATTTTTTAAATTTAGACTTTTTCACATTCACAAAATCATATGATGAGACCATAAAATTATGGTCATGTGCTTCCTGATGGCAGGGCTAGAAACTTATTTGCCAACAAAATCTATACGCCTCCTTAACATACATGTTACAAGCCTCTTGCGTCTTTCCTCTTCTCCTCTTTTCCCATCATCCCTCCATCTTGCCTTCAAATCGATACCAGTATGGAAGCCTGAGGTATCGGCTGTCTCAAATCTTGCCAATACTTGTTTCACTTTTCTCCCGGCTGCCTACAGCCACTTATCGAAGTGCTGAGCTGTTAACAAACAATAGACGAACGTTCCTGCTGTGAGCTCAACACAGACTTAAGTCTTCAAGTGTATCTAAAGGGATAGTCAAGACAATTTATTCATATAGCCCAATATCACAAATAACAAATTTGCCTCAAGGGGCTTTACAATCTATACAGAACGCAACACAATCTATCCTTAGACCCTCGATATACAGGATGTTGTGGCGGAGAAAGAGGAGGACAAAATCAACAATCTATAAATGCTATGTGTCGAGCTGTGGGGTTCGGACCATTAATTCCTAATATTTTCTATGCATGCTTAACACAGGGTCAGCCAAACTGGCCTGGGAATGGAAAAATATACTAAATACACTGAGAGCAGGATTCAGTTAGACCTCGATTTTTGTTCAAAACATACAGAGGAAAATTCATGACAATTAGTAAGAAGGTAAATCTTTAATACTTGAAATATCTGTTTTTTGTCATCCTGTTTCAACCAGGTAAAATGCATAGATTTGTTAAACTCTGAGTCAAACAAACACATCTTCTGTCTTCTTCATGAGTAAATAGCAAAGTACAAAAAAGTCAGGTAATTGAATCTAAACAGCAAATATGTTATTCAACAAAGCTTGAGTTTTAGTTCTTGGTTTTAGTTAGTTTAATTATTTATGAACCTAAATAGATTCTATAAATGATTTGAAATTCAGATTCGATAAGCAGATTGTATAATGGAACCAGATATGATAAAATGCTATTGAACCCCAACTCTACTTTCTGCATGCTGCCTGTTATTTTCAAGATTCTTATTGTGCTGTTTTTATTATTTTCTGCCTCATTGTTCTCCCCATCAAACAATCATGAAACTGTTAAACAACACCTGAGGGAGAAAAGACTGACACAACGCTGCCTCCGATTTAATTACCACACTTAATGCACTTCGAGACAAGGGTTGGATTTTATAGAAACTATTAAAAAGAAAGCAATCAATTCTGAAATCAATATTCGCTTTCACAATTACTTAAAAAAAGCCATTACAGAAGTGAAGGAAAGTGGCAGTGAAGCATGTGAAACAACGCAGGCATATTCCTTACTTTGTTTTTTGGGGGCAGCATGTACGCTTTGAGTCTCAGCCGGAGGTCGTGTGCGGTCTCCATCAGGTACTGAGATGAACGGATCAGAATCTCGTCAACTGGACCCGCCACAGGCCACGATGCCTTCCTCAGAGAACCGGTCTATTACGGAGAGAGAGGAAAGAAGAGTGATGAGTGAAGGGGAAAGACTTGTTAATGCATTTTGGTATAAAGAAATGTTTTGTGTGGAGAACACAAAAACAAGAAAAAATTGAGGTCCAACACAGCCAGAGGTCACACCACCTTCATAACACACCATATTAACTGGCTATGTGGAAGAATCCCAGACTGATATGCGTACCTCCGTGTCCACTGAGTGCCTCTTAGCTGTTTAGCTAGCGGTGCTGAACACATGATTGGAGTTGTGGGGCCTTTGTTGTTGCTAAGCGACAACCGAAAAAACCCCATCTCCGGCGCAGCAGCACTCTTTCATATTCATAAATTTGAGTGTTAAAAATATTCTTGGCTCTCTGTGCTGTTGGGAGCGTGCAACAGGGTGTGCATTCCTTTCATGCTGATGAGAAGAAGAAGCCCGTAGTGTGAAGACAGGCTCCTGGTGGAGATGTACACCAACAGAGGGAATATGTATGTGTTAGTAGCCTTTTCACACAGGTAAACGAGCAGTGGGCCCAGAGCTACTGCAGACCCACATGAAGTATGTTTCTTAGCTTGCTGATCCCGAGTGTATTCATGAATGTAAATGAACACAGGAAGTTTAAATGTTTCTTACGTACTGTATTTCTTGTTTTTATGCCCATGGAAGAGAGAAGGGACGAGAGGATGAAAGTCGCATCTGAACCCACAGTCAGAGCACGCAGGCAGCTCAGAACATGAAACACACATTATGATGCCAAATCCTTGGTTTCTTACCTTGCCCAGCAGACCCCAGGTGTATTCACAAAGGTGTGGGCAAATGGGGGCCAGCAGCAGAGTTTGTCTCTCTATGAACTGGAAGACAAGGTCTCTGTGCATTCCCTCGATAGCCAGCTCACGATACTTATCTTTGGCTGCCTGCGTACACACATAAAGACAGTTTAAAAAGGTTATCATCATCAGTCATTATCATGTGATTCCTAAAACTATCCCAGACACCATCTTCAATCCAGTGAATTCGCCGTATGCTCAGGATGAGATTTGAATCCTCAGTCATGTTACGCTCTACCCACTGTTTAATCTGTCACTGCAGAATCCATAATATCATCTCATTAAATGCTTGGAGAGGATGAAAAGCATGCTGTCTTTCAGACACGAAGATGATTAAGAAAGCATTAGGAAGCGTTTATTAAAAAAAGGACATTTTATTTACCTGGAACTCAAAGAAGCCACTCTTCAGAGCCTCCTTGTACATCATCCTGTCATAGTGCTGCTCTGACTTCAAGATGCCTGCATTCATCTCGCTAGACAGGACACAAAATCCTTTCAATCAGTCTGCAAAGTCAGTTTATCATTCACTTGTCAGCGCTGAAAAGTAGAGAGTCAAAGAGGTCAGGATTTTCCGGGGGAACCATCCAAACTCTGAAGGACTGGCTTACTTCTTGTTGCCTGGTTTCATTTCTTGCCTTTGAGTGCCACAGTACATCTCATTTTTACTTTTCAAAGGAAATCATTTCGCCAAAGCTCACGAAATCACACTGCAATGCAACATAAAGAGATAGACTCTAATAAGTTAATCTCTCTCCACTTTCCGACCTTGTACATAAGCCGATGTGTCTGACCAGTGCTACACATGTTATCAGTACTCTATTTCTGCTCCATATAGACTAGAACTGAAATGATTTGTCGACCCATTGAGTAGTTATCAAAGTAAAATTCATTTGTAGGTTTTGACTTCCCCATATGAGCATTTGTAGCATTTCCCCATCTCCTTTCACTAATAAATAATTACATTTTTTTTTTTTTTTACTGTTTTTACAATTGGAAGATGACACTTTGGGGGCTTTTGCCCTTATTTTTGGACATTTTATAGACTTAACAACTGCATTTAAAAAAACAAATACATAAAAAACATAATTAATTAATAATTAATTTCAATTTAACTGCCAATCCACGCCATGTCTATTCCTGCATCCACTGACATGGCAAAGACCCTGTTTTTCCTAAGTAATTTATTGTGAGCTATAGAGTTTGGTACCTGTCACCCCCCTCTTAACGAATTCCTGCATTTACCTGGCAAAGACCCGATCGTTGAAAGTGTCTGCAGGTCCTGTCCTCAGGTTGTTCTGGTTGGCAATCATCTCCTTCACCCACTCCACCCAGGTGTAGAGGCGCAGGATGCCAGCGTCAGCCATGGTCTCTACAAAGTTGGCGTCCTCGACAGTGTCCCCCGCATCGGCTAGAGCCAGACGCATACCTGTGAGAGGTAACGAAGAGGTGTGTTAAAACAGCAGGAAGTACAGGGACCAGCAGAACAGGTGCGATACAACATGTTTGAAGTTGATTTGTAGTTCCAGAGCAAACACCTTACATGGCCAACGCCTCCATTCTCACCACTGCCTTTGTAATTTGCTTGAATTTAATCGTATGGCACACGGGAACACTTAACATAGCACTTCTGTTTTCTTTTGCCAAATACTTCTCGACAAACAGGTGAAGTTCAGAGGCTTTGTGGAAAATTCCACAGTCTGAGAAAACTTCAAATACCCGGCAGACATCACTCCAAGCTCTTAGACAGGAAGTCAACTTAATACATCTATCTGCTGTCAGACCATGAAGTTCTTTACTCCCATGGCAGGACAGCTTCTAGAGACACAACAGACACATCTATCTATAATTCAGCTCGTTCAGAACAAAAA
>NTHP01000089.1:618939-643916 GCA_003416845.1 Oplegnathus fasciatus | reverse complement strand
AAAAAAAAACACAGGGTAGAAATAACAACCAAAAAGGAAAAAAACAAAAGAGGATGGATCGACTACTCCTGACGTTTACTGAGGGCAGCAGGGATACCAGAGTTTAATGTCCCTACCAGGTATAGATGAAAAAGATCAGATAACCATAGCTAGAAAACACAGACAGAAAACCAAATAAATATATGGAGATGGCCAACATAAAAATCAAATTCTTTCATTATTAATCATGCCAAACAGGACCCCCCAAACACAAGGCCATACTCTTCTTCCCTTTGTATCTTGTTGTCCCGTGGAGAGACCAACAGGAGGTACTGCCTTTCTGGAATGATGATGTTGAATATACACTGACCTTCGCTTACACTTTGATTAGAGCATACATTATAAATTATTATACAGAAACTCATTACTTACATTGCAGTATCAAGGGATCTGATATATACAATAGCTCATAGCACCCGATATCAACACCTCAGCTACCTTATGAAGATGGGGCGTTTTCTAATTATCTTCACCACAGGATAAAAGACGCTTATAGTATAATCGAGTGTAATGGCCCATGCACTATGAAAACACATTGTAATCTGTTCTAGATGAACACCTGATGTGTTTTTCTCCCACGTATCAATGAAACATGACAGAGATATTGAAAGAAAATCACGAGAGGGGAGAAGAGTGAAAGATAAGAAACAGAACACAGGGAGAGGGAGATAAATCAAGAAGAAACTGAGTGTACCGTCTGCTGAGAACTTGTCAATGGCTTGGGTGAGAGTGAGGAAGTTTCCAGTTGATTTGGACATCTGGTGAATAGAAAAACAGATGTTAGCAGCCAGAATCTTTCAAGCACGCCCACCCACACAAGTCCCTTACAAAGCATAGTAAAGTAAAACCATTGAGTTACAGAATGTCTGTGTTTACAGTGCAAATCAACAGCACACACAGTAATTACAATTCTTAACAGCATCAAACACTAGTTATTATTACTGGCATATAAAGAGAGATGTTTTTAAATACAAAGGTTTGCTGCAAAATATAACAATATTAGTATTGTTACTTAATGTTTCAATTCTGTCAGTAGTCAAACAACCCAGACAAAAGACCACATTAGATGGGACCAAAGATTTTCTCTTCAGATTATAACCTTAATAACAAATCAAGAGATAAATATTAATATATACAGATTAATATTTCCCACTATTCATATTTGACACACCTTTTCAGAGTTGAGGAGCAGATGTCCGTTGGCTCGCACTGCTTGTGGCCACTTCCCACTGAGGACGAGAGAAGGAGGTTCTCGTTAGTGTCATCTTCACCATCATCAAATCCAATTCCCACATTTCAACATTCACAGGACAAGAAATGCACATTAAGGCTCGATATGTATGATAAGTCATTACCATGATATTAATAAGGACATTTTTTCATTACTGATGTGCATCTTCATATAACAGACATATGCAAAATCAGTCAAATAAATGGTCAATGCAATGAACCGTGTTCCAATGTTATGCTTTACATTAAATAAAACTCTTCACATGAGTAAAACAAAACCTCAATAACTCATTTAATTAGCTTCTAATTACAATTTGCTTGGAATCATTCATTTGTAAACCAGTGACTTTTGAGGTGCTGGTGGGTAGACTGTGTTATTGTTGGATAGAGCCAGGCTACCTGTTTCCTCCTGTATACAGTCCTTGTGCTAAGCTAAGCTAACTGCTTGTGAATGAGCAGTAAAAGTGGTATTAATCTTTTCATCTAACTCAAAATAATAGTTTGACATTTTAGCAAATACGCTTATTCGCGTAAACAATCAAACTTAAAAAAAAATCCATGTGGCAAATAATCACTAAAATACATAAAATCATATGCTAGAAACATGCATTTACACATCTTTCCTCAGAAACAGAAGCTCTCCTTAGATAGAAATTAGCTGAATGCTATGAATCTTTCTTTCACTCATTTGCTCTACACGCTGTACTGGTCAATCAAGTGGGCAAACTCACTTGTCTTTGGGCCACATAGCCACATGATTGTACAGGTAGTACGACAGGTGGTTGGGCACTAGGTCTTTGCCAGACACACGGACGTCCACAGGGTACCAGTACTCAAACTCCCTCCTCAGCCTCTGTAGATTCTCTTTAGGGATGTCTGTCTTGGGGAAAGGAGACGTCTTAAAGAAGATAAAGTCCCACACCTCTCTGGTCATCTGCTGCGGCCTGTGGTAAAGAAAGACAAAAAAAAACGAGACAAAAAATGGTCAAGGGTAGAACGAAGGATGTATTGGGTTGAAGCAAGGTGAAAAGAAGTAATTAAATGCTTGTGTGTGACGGTGAGTTTCACTTCTCTTTGCACTTTTTTCTTCGTGCTGAGGAAGAGATTTGAGGATACTTAAATCAACATTGAGCTATGAATTGATTTTTTAAAACCGTTTCTGAAGGGCAGCATTTGTCATTGGGTGGACATTTTATCTATTTTTTTATTATTTTATTTCATGGATGAATAATGAGCAACACCTCATTTGAAATGATTAAATTTAGTTATTAAATCGGAGTCATATCTCCCTCAGGTGAACAACATCTGTGGTTGTTTGAAGGCAGAAAGAGAAGGACGAGAGAAGGAGAGGCAGCAAAAAAGGAGGCAGAGAGAATCAGTTAGGGCTTAATAATCCTTGTTTATTCTGGTGTGCTGGCGTGTGTGTGTTGTGTGTATGCGTGTGCACTGTGTCCATACTTGATGCCCAGTGGTGAAGCTCCCTGTCCGTTGAGCACACCTCCCTGGAGGAGGTGGGCCACAGTGTAGTAAGCCATGTAGATGGTGGAGTCCGATAGTGACTCAATCAGCCACTGCTCGTCCCAAGGCAGCCGCGTTCCTATGGTAACCACGGGGCGTGCACACATGCAGACACACACATAAGCACAAATCAAGAGAGCGAAAGGGACACAGAATTATGAAGAAAGACAATTGTTGTCTCCTCTCTGCTGACACAATCTTTTGTTGCATTTGCCATCTTGTCAAGCTGGTGACATTTTGGTGCCAAGAAAAACACTAACGCAATGGAGTAAGTCCTGGGCTTTATTGTGTAATCCTTTGCAAACAAGCTGAGATGTAAAACTTTATTGTCAAATAAACTAAACTAAACCAAACCAAACCACAAGTGGCTAACCTGCTGCTTTCACAGACATCAGCAACTTATCTTTTTACTCACCGATTTGCCACTTTTCCTCAAATTTTAATGAGTGTCAGGGAAAAAGTTATGAAAGACATACTACTCAATCAGCCTCAAATGCTCTAAGCTCATGTTTTTGTTTTTCCAGTGAGCGCTTATTGAGATCTTTTGCCAGCTTTCCATTGTTAGAAACACAAAATTACTGCAAGCTTGAGCGGTAATTAGTTTTCATAAGCAGTAGCTACATAAATGAGATCTGAACAACATTAATTATGAAGTGTTGATACAATTAAATACAAAATAAATGCTCCTACTCTTGCACGCCATATGTTTTCATTCATTTCAATTTAAAATAAAACACAATACATAACATATCACACATAATTAATTTAAAACATTTCTCAATTATTTTCAAACCTCAAGAGGTATTAGTAGTTTTACACAGTGTATATACTTTGTGACTATGGTGCAGTCTGTGTATGGCTCATAGGTTTCTCTGTATGAAAAATACTGAATCTACATACCTTTTCCCTGTGATCACATTAATGAAAATACAAATTTAGTTTGCATCTTTGCATCTGAGCCTTCACTGTATGAACAATGTATTTTTTTGCTTTCACATATGAGACATAAGTGAAAGGAATCTGCACAACCCTCACCTTACAGTAAAATCACCAAGATGGTGAAAGTTTGTGCATCATAGTCTGAAAATGTGTGGGGAGATTTCTACAGTAGGAGTCTACAACAGGCCTGGACTGTACTGCACTGGCCTGTACTGTATGCCAGCTGGCCTTCAGTCTGCATCTATTCCTGTATAAACAGAGAGGCAGACTGTTGCTAGGTGCTTTATCATCAGTTCTCTGTCTCCATCTACAGACCAAAAACATCAGTTATACACTAGTGAAAAAAAAAAACAGAGGCAAATGCTCACCAAGTCCGTAGGTACGAGAGCAGGCATGCTCCTGTAGCCAGGCCAAAGTTGCCTCAAAGTTTCTCCTGGTCTCCTCACAATATCTGTGTAGTGTTGTGAAAAATGCATATGAAATCACAGGAAGTAGATGCAGTTATGGTTATTAATGGTAATTACATTTATTTTCTCAATTACTAGATTCTATAGACCTTCACAGGAACCCCCACAAGCATGGACAAACACTGCACAAAGCAAAACAATGACAGGGAAGGGAATTCGGTACATCAGAGGTCAGTGTCTTACGTCTCCAAAGACTTGAGGGCTTCATTGGCCTGCTGCTTCCACTCTGCATCTCCATAGTCCAAATACCTGAAAGACACATTTAACATTAGCATACAGCTAATCAAAGAGAGCCCAAATGGCATGAGACGTTCTACGCTTGAAAATACACACCATCTTCAATTATCTTGACCATATTTTGTCCTCATTTAGACAAATTACCAGCATGAAGCCATTTAACAAAAAAAAATAAATAAATAAATAAATAAATAAATAATCAATTTATGTTCACTTCTATTCCTCTCATTTCTACATCACTACCATGCAGCTTCACATCCACTTAGGGCAAATCATTTCTTCATATTTCTAATGAACACTCTCACTTAGGTTTACAGTATAAAAGATTCTTGTGATCATAATTCACGTGGCACTCACCACTGGTCACAGAGAGCCACCACGCACTCATCAGCTGAACGCGACATGACCTGTTTTTCTGGCTCCATGTAGATCATGGCCTCGCCCTGTGATCGATTAGTACGGAGCCAACATCATTACAGGTAAGTATAGAACATCTATCATACATGGCATATTATGAACTCTAAGATACTCTTTAAAAGTGCACAGACATTAGAAACACCAAACACAATTTAAAGTTATTCTACCACATGTTATTTGAATATACTTAATTTTCAATTCCAAGACTTTTTTGCATGAGAAACAAAGAATGTCTTACCCTCTCGACCATCATCTTCTGGATGGGTTTTTTCACATCCTGGACCTTCTGCCCCTCGTAGCCATCAACCAGCATGATCTGAGGCAGGAATTCATTCACAGAAACATTTCATTCACATTGATGCATTTTCTTTCACCATTCTGGCAGTTCTGTAAATAAGACGTGGGCCACATCTTTTCAGTGCAGTCTCCGATCACAAATGATCATCATGTGCTGTTGTGTGGCCCCTTGCAGACTGTGCCTAAATCTAAGTATTTATCTATTTCAAATTTACAATGTGAATTGTAAATTTTAACATGACTAATGTCACAAAAACAAAAAGCAAAAAATGAAATATAAAAATTCTAGGAAACGTCTCAGTGTGTGTGCCATGTAGAAATTCAGCCTATGCACAGTTTTTCAGTAGTAGACAGAACCAAACTGTCTGAGGGCAACATGTAGCCAATAGCCGGCTAATGAATAATTTAGTCTTGCCTTAAGGTGTGAATCACTTGGTTTGTGTCTGGGAGATAAATCATACAAGCTTCAAACCTGAAGTTAAATCCCCAAGGGGTTTGCAGAGGGCTTGCATTTTGCTGACCTATGCAACTGTGTTTTTACTCATTAAGCATTAAGTCGACTCACCCCTTCATAAAATCCCTTCAGGTAGACTTTCTCCTTGGCCTCGGCCAGCTTCTCCTTGTCGTTCTGGCTCTGGATCTTCAGCTCATCACACACCAGAGGAGCAGACAGGTTCCCGTAGCCTGGTATCTCTATAATAGGGACCTGACAAGTGCACACACATATACAAACACACGCGTTAAGGCTGCATTTAGAATTGGTGGGTTCACTGCAACCTGACTGAAATCAGTGCGACTTTAGCAGATCAGCTTACCGGCTCAAAAGGCAACACCATCTTGTCCTCAATTCCATACTTCTCCCGGAGAGCCTTTTGGAAATGGCAAGAATTAAGAGCAACATTAATAAAATGCAAAATGTACTGCATACTTAAACAATGGACGTGTCTTTAAATGGTCACATTTCTTCCTTAGTCCACCTGAACTTCAGCACAAAGCAGCACAGACTAATTTAAGAGCACAATCTGTTAAAACATTTCAAAATCTTAATTTCCAAATAGCATTTGAAGTTTCAGAGGGGCTCAGTTTTCTGTGTTTCTCTGCAGCAGACTTCATCTGAGGTATAAAGGCTCCCTGAACGGCAGCATAATAGAAACTGAGTTAAAGTTCTGTCACTCACCTGTTTTTTCTTGATGTCCCTGAGAGCAGCGATGTCATCAGGAGCATCGGAAGGTACACTGGTTACTACCCCCGTACCTGAGCAAAACGCAGACAAGGCAAAAGGCCAACACATAAAATACATTTGTGCAAATTAGGTAGTATGTTGCTGTGCTGTTACAGTAAATTACATCATACACATTCAAAGCTATTAATTGTCAATTGCCACCAGATTTCTTCAACTGCCGAGCAGCTACACTGAAGAGGGGAAGAACAAATAAACATGATCTGGACACTGATAAACGTCACAGGTCGTCCCAGATTCACCCTCCCTCGTCGCTTTCCATAACCCTTGAAAACAGGATGACACACTGGGCACGAGAAATTCGTTCTTACTGAAATCCTGACATTTCAACTTAGTCATTCAGAAATTCCAATTAAGGTCATTTGCAAAAATTCATCAACAGGACACATGAAAAAGAAAAACAGACAAACTACAACCCTCGAGCACCACAGACCAGAAAAATAGATAGTACTGACTTCTAACAGAACAGAGGCACTCTGAGTGCAATCAGATCTATTTTATATGTTTACAAATGTTCTCCCCCAGGGCAGAAAAGCAGATTACTTCCATCCTTTGACATCACAGTACAGCACTTTCTAAAGTTTATGGTGACCTTGGCCTGCTATTTTGAGACTCCCCAGTATTTTTCCATAAGCTCCTCTAAGAATACCTAAGACAAGGAGGAATAAGAGATAAAGCTCAGAGCAGATTGTCAGCAGAAAATAATACCTAAAGCAACAAGAGCTGGAATATATTATCTTTATTTGAAACACAGACAGATATAAACACATTGACACATTTCAAGTAGCTTCTGTTGAACTATTCACCAAGTGTCAAATACATTTCAACTCAAGTTCAAGCACATAAAAAAGAGAGTAAGGTGGCCCCACCGAAGGGTATTCTGACTGCTGTGAGCAATGCTGACAAAGAAGCCTTTCAACAACTCAGACGCTTTAAACAATGTGACAAATTTCTGCCCTGAAAGAAAAATCAACACAATGTAACCTCTCTGAATAAATGTATCTCTCTGCCATTTTCCCCAAACTTTTTGAGTCTTACCTTTGTCCTCCTTGATGGTGAGCATGGGCAGAGCATAGATGATCTTATAGGAAGTCAGAGGAGCACTCAGGGCACAGCCAAGGATATCCTAGAAGGACATGATGCAAAGCAGAAGTAATACATTTAAAGGAATCAATTTTCCAGGTTGCTTGTGCCAAAGGCATGAAAACGTGTCCCTCCAACTGTCTTTACACTGCAAGCTGCTTGAATGTTTTTAAATCATATTAGATAATAGTGCAGGCCTTATACCATTAGCTTAAATTAAATAAATGCAAAAAAATATATATATATGAGAATGTATTTTAAGCTGGAAGCAAGAAATACACAAAGTTAGTACCTGTCCCAGTATTTCCATGATCACTGGCACCACTCCATTCTCTTTGGTGAAGCCCTGGTAAGACATGTTCCTGGCAGACCTACTGGTGGAGATGAAGATGTCTCCGTTGGTTGTCTCAAAGGCAACATACTTCATGTCAGGCCTCACCCAGCAGTTGGTTTGACCGAACATGGTCTCTGGTCTCAGAGTGGCAGCCACCAGGAAGATGTTTTTGCCTTTCATGCCGCTGTGGGGAGGATAGCATCAGCACTTTACTCCCATCTCAAAGTAAGAGTTAGTGGCATGCGTTTATCAAGATGACAATTATACTTAGGTGCATGTGAAACTTGTCCGTGGTGTGCTATCCTTCATAAAAACAATTATTGGCATTGCAGTGTTCAGTGTTTGTAATTTGTTACCTGCTATAAAAGACTTTGGACTTGAATTTCGCTGTGTACGGTTCAACCATTTTCATCTTGATGAGAGTGTACTCCTGAGGTCCAACTCCCTGCAGGTGAAGAAAAGTGATAGTTGGAAGAAAAAGAACAAAATACAGCTCTCAAATCAGCTCAATTCAAAGTAAGAGACAGTTTTAAAAGGATTGTTTTTCCTGATATTGTAAGATTTTGTGCTAACGTCGGTAAAACAAACATTTGCAAAATTCAATATGTGGAATTTTCTTCATCCCCAGTAAACTGCAAGAATAGGCAAAAATGGTAAGTCAAATAAAACCACAAGTGATTCCATGGTCATGTGATTTGAATGTGAGGTGTGAGGTAGTTTAGTAATTTTCCAGTACAATAAAGAAAAACTGTTTCAAATGTAGACTGTTACTCAAAATTGTGGCCGTTTGCTGTGGCACTCACAACTGATTGTTTATAATCGTATCACAATTTTGTTTTTCACATCTAATACTTTATCTCATTGAGCCAGGTAAGTGTACCTCTCCTGTCTGCCTGTCATGGTCCATGCATGGCTGTCCATCCTTGGGAGAGTAGATGGTATACCTGCAGAGGAGTCAGGGACAGTCACGTTATATTACTGAAAGAACACGCAATGCCACAACATCAAATTAAACTGCCCGAGACTAAAAGGCAAACTTTAACACCATCTACCAATGTCTTAATTTTAAATATTCACTTTGCTTTTACTCCATGGAAAGACATGACATTGGTACAGGACATCGTTTCAGGCAAGACAGTTCAACTGATTGTAATAGCAACAAAGATAAAGTGTAATACATTATCATACTCCATAATGTGGGGCACTTCCGACTTTTCTCTAAATTATTGCAAGGACAGTGCTACAGAACAAGTAAAAAAGTTATACAGAAACCTCTAAACCATCTCACCTTTTGCCAAACTTGATCTTTTTTCTCTCCTTCAGTGTGATGAACTGCCACCTGACAAAGGAGTCATAAAAGGGATTCACATCTGTGGTGATGAATGAACGCCTCCAGTCCACCTGTGAAGACATAACATGACACCTGGATTTAGGCACAAGAATTAATAACCTGATTTAATTACCCTCAGGGCCAATAAATTCTGGTGAATTCTAGGTATCAAGCAAAAAGATGACGACGGGCATGTCACCAAGGTTATCTAGAGTGAAGCTCTTAACACATATGTTTCGAAAATTTAGCCCCATTACATTGCAAGAAGGCTCAATAGTTAATTGCATTTAAAAAAAATAATGTGAATCAAAACATAGATTTACATATTTCATTACATAAAGGCACAGCTGTTTGCTAGAGTTACATTACTACAATTAGTCACCTTGACTCCCATCTGTTTGAGGTCTTTGACGGCCAGAGGAGGGAAGTACTCCAGCCAGTGTTCAGCATTGGCAAACTTGGTAATCTCCTGGTCATTTAGGCCCAAAGACCTCATAATGTCCCACTGGAAAGTGGCAGATCCGGACTTGGCCACAGCTTTACTCTAACAGAGGAATAAAAAAACAGGATGAAAATGATGTCAATTGAAAGACCCCTTGCGAGTGCTGAACCAAAAGAAAACTAACTAACTAACTAACTAACTAACTAACTAACTATATATACATATATAGAAATAATGAGCCCAAGTTCTTAATGACAAAAAACATGCACTAAATTCAGTATTTTTCATCACTCTGTGGAAAATGCCATCAATCTAGTCCACCAGATCCTGACCTTCTTGCCCTTCGCTTTGTCCTTGATGATGATTTCATCAGATGTCTTTGGCTTCTCTTTCTCTTCTTCTTCCTCATCTGGAAACTGTGGAGGGTTTCCATACAGCTCAATCTCTCTCTTCAGCTTATCTGCACAGGCCTGGTGGATACAATATGGATGTATGAGTGCCAGAAAGAAGGAAAAGGCAATGTGTGTGTGTGTGTGTGTGTGTGTGTGTGTGTGTGTGTGTGTGTGTGTGCATGTGAGGGGGTTGAAGACAGAGATGAATTATTAAAATGTTGATAAAATAGAATATCCTTTAATTGTGCAGGGAAGTTATGAAAAGAATGTAGTTGGGGACAACTTGCATATTGTGTTTGTTGAATGAAAAGTGGGAACATGTCGTCAGATCATCAGCAATGCCAACAATTATCATGCCTACAATTATCTCCTACCTCTGTATGTCATTGCAACTAAACATTACAAGTATGTGATGGACAGAAAAAGCAAAAACAAAAAAAACACTAACTTTGATCGGCATTCCTGTGCAGTGCAGTCCGAACGGGAAGAGGCATTTCTTCCCTTTCAGAGACTGGTATCCAACAGCAAACTGCAAGACAAAAAAGTTGGACAGCAACATAAGTTGAATATTTGCATCTCAGGTATCTGTCACAGGTGCAGACTGAAAAAGTGAATTTCTCAGTGTTCATCTCTGTCTGCTTTTGTATGAAAACTTACCTCGCACTTTGACAGGCTGAACGTGTGGCCGAGGTGCAATCGGCCATTCATGTAGGGGTAGGGGAAGGTGACGAAGTACTTGTTTTTGCTGAAAGGAAACAAACAGTTAATCAAAGCATGTAGTTGAGACCAAAAGAATTTCATATCTGGTCTCTTCTTCCGAGCAAAGTGCTGTGAACTGGGAAATAACAAGGGGCAATCATTAGTGTCAAAGGCTCACCTTGGGTAACTGCACCACATGACTTAAGCTCAGAGCATCACCCACACTTGCATGGCTTGTTTCTTCAACGGAAAACTACATTACATACCTCCTACTATAACCTGTTAAGAACAATAGGTACTTTTGGTTGCATCGGGAAGAGATCAGTTGAAGGAAGCGCAGCTGCAGAAACTGGTTTGACATTCCTGAGTATGGCAAGCTATGTGAAGTGCCTCCTCCACAGATGGTCTTACAACTGTAAATGGCACCATCAAGTGTGTGAAAGAGAGTTAACACTGTCTGGGAATCGAATATAAAGTCTTTCTTCATGATAGCAGACACTCACTTTGTGCTTTCCCCAATTGTTGTCGGTGCATCATGCTCAAATGCCTTCTCCTTCTCCCATTTCTCCTGGATCTCCAGCTCAATCTTTCTCAAAAAGTCCAACTTTGCTGTTCCCTTCCGCTCCTGGAATACAAAGAGAAGCAAGATGATAGTTCATTAGACAAAAGCTGCAAGTCAACTGAAAACAGATTATATCATAACAAAAAATATACTTTAAGGAAGCTGTTAAGTACCCGATAATGCAATATTACACAATATAATATTATATAATAGAAAATAATGGAAACACTGTTAAACACTCGTTAACAAGAAAACAGCTGTAATCTCTGGTTCAGCCGAGTCAGATTTATTTCAAGTCTATTTGTGCAGCTGGCTCGACAGCTAGCTTATGTTAGCTAACTTAGCTAACAGCTATAGTAAGTTAATGAGATATAGCATATCCACTGCCTCCAAACCAGCACTGACCATTCTAAACTGTAGATAATTACAGCATTGGACCTACCGCCATTTTGTCCCAAATCACACGCTATTTACCACTCTACTGTTTAGACAGAAGAAAGAGTAGAAATAGTTTCCAGTTTGACAAGCGAGACCCACGCCACCGGTGCCTGGCTGATGACACCCACGACCAGCTTCTCGCATGGTTTTCTGGGAAATGTAGTCCGAAGAACTTTTCAGGCGTCGTACGGTTAGATATCTAGCGAACTGGGATTTTGATTGATTTAGTAACAATCTGTTTAATGTCACATATTTAATACACAACTGTAGCGCCGCTGATATGAATTTATTAATCGCGGTTGAATAGGAACACGGTACGCTTATAACGTCCGTCGTCTGGCCTGCGTTACGACAGCTCAACTTGTGTTGCCATGCCGTAAAACACTTTGTCCGACCTGCCAGTGAAGAGAGAGACATACGGCCTTAAAGCTTATAAATTTATAGACGATGAAAGTAGGGTTATCAAAACGCACTTTCATTTTATAGACAGTATTATAGTCTTTCTCACGATGATCATAGAGAATGTTGAAGCCTTGAAGTCGTGGCTGGCAAAACTCCTGGAGCCAATGTGAGTGTTGAATTGAAATGACATTTAGCTCGCATGCTACGTAGCTACGTTAGCCAGCTAGCCAGTGGGTTAGCCAGGCATCAATGGGGTGCTTACTAGAAACTGATGGCAAATTCTTGCACGAGTTAGCTGACCACCATTGCCGCTAGCTGGCTCTTAATAGCAAAGAGAGACAGCAGGACTTTTCATTAACGAACGCCAAAGAAATACAAATTGTGCACGATGTAGTGCGTTTGTCGCACAGTTATTTTAGGTTAGTTAGAGGCACGTAGTTGGCCCACAATAATGTGACTTTATCACAGCTCTGTAGCAAGCCATCAAGCTGCAACAGATAGCCTAACTTGTATGCTGCTACTTGTAATTAAAACAGTTAGCTATGTGTTGAATCTGTTGAACTACAGTTATATCCAGTGTTAACCTACGTTACTGAGTTATAGACTTGTTTTTATAGATTAATGAGAATTGTTTGCTCTTTGGGTTACCATAGTTACACACACTCTTTTTTACTCCTTCTCCCTCTCTTTCTCCCTGTCTTTCAAATGTAAAATCATCAAATTAGCATACTTTGTAATAACAAGAGGACACAGATGTTGCAAAGTGACGCACAGCAATACATTGATGGATTTAAATAGTTAAAGGTGATTAAATAGGAGTTGATGTGTAGAGGAGTAGATGGTGTTAAACACACAGGCAGTGTTTAGGTGATTAAGTAACAGTCACCTAGTGTGTCACATATTAAAGCATGCTCTTGAAAGTGCTGCCAGGGTGCTGAACTCTGTCTTCTCTCAAGAAAAGGGAGAACATGTTTGCTTCACATGGAACCTAGTTCAATCTTTATGATGTTGCTTTGTTAACTTCACAAAAAGAACAGCTGACATTTTTATAGTTTTCAAATTATAATTAGCTTAGTTTCAGGCACATTAATCTCCTATTTAACAAGTCCTTAAGGGAAGCACCATTTGCATTGCCTTTGTTTTTCAGTTGCTAATTTGTGTTTGCCTGGTCAGCATTTTTAACTCTTTATGTCATCAGGTACTCTGGCCCTGTTGTTTTTTAAGGTCAAAAGGAAGTGAAGGTAGTTTTTAGGGTTTATAGTTTTATCCACTCTCTTTAGTTATATAGTTAGTTATATATTAGCTTGGCGTTGTCAAGAGTGCTTTTCTGGGGCTTTGTGTGTTTGCAATATTATTGTAATAGACCCGCCACTTGCTGGCTGAGAGGACTTTTAATGTGATCTGTTACTGTGTAAAGGTTGGAGCATATAGTGGGAATTCTTTTATTTAATTTGGTTTAAAAGTTTGGAAGCTTTTATCTTACATGTTGTTGGAATATTCTGCCCTGCAGGCATTGCTGGGGGTCTCAGTCGGGACTGACTATGTTTAGGTTTGCTCTGAAATTTTCTTCATACATGGATAGTTGGACACCACTGGACAGCACACCTCACTGACATAGAGTATATTGCAGTTGGTTTAATTGTATGAATTTGATTTCACTTTTCCCTCTTAGTTTTGTCTCCCCCTTTTTTCTTCTCTGTTTCAGCCATTAAATACTTTGACAAAAGCTTCATTGCGTTTTCCTTTTCAATGTATTGTTAAAGTAAGATACTGGGTAGCTGAAATTCTAAAATACAAATATTTTACCTGCAGATGTGATGCTGACCCCTCTGCATTAGCCAACTACGTGGTGGCTCTTGTGAAGAAGGACAAACCGGAGAAAGAGCTGAAAGCACTTTGTGCTGATCAGCTTGATGTCTTCCTACAAAAAGGTATGAACTCCACACAAAGCTTCTCTGCCAGTGTGTGAGTGGACTCAACATGTAATTTTGATATTGACCCTAGCTCTTGCTGGTAAAGAAAGTTGTGCAGAAGGTTTTCTTTCAGCAGAGATTTCCATCATTCGGCTAATAAGGGAAAAGCATTTGTTTTACTTCCCTTATACATCCCACAGACAATAGCGGCTTTGCAGTTCGGTCCCAAATGCTCTTTGAATCACAGCCGGTGGCATTATTGAGGTCCCTCAGTGAACTGATTATTTGCAAATAGTAGCAAATTTATGAGCATCAGGTTAAAGAAAGTGAACATGTTGATCGTATACAAAGTAAAATAAAGATTTTTTTTTATAGAAGAAGGTTCATTCAGAAACATAGTGTGATAAGACATATTGGCTTTCACCTGCAAGTAACTGACAATGTTAGCTTTTGCCTCAAAACACCAAATGCCGTTGCCTGAAAAGGGTTCAGATATTTAGCAAAGCAAGCAGTGTTTAAGGTTTTGCTACCTTCTACTACCAGTAGTCCCTCAGAAGTCATTCCAGGGGTTAGTTATACTTGGCTGGTCAGACACTATATGTAGACATCATGTTAATGCAGCATCAGATTTATAAGTGGTGAGATGGCCAAAATGCACAGAAATTAGTGGTGCCTTTTTTAAAATTCCTTCCAGACCATAAGCTGATGTTACACTCAGAGATGCAATCAGCTGTACATTATCAGCATGTACCACTTGTGGATCCCCAATATGGCCACCAGAGGGTGTGATACATCATTTTAAAGTAGTTTCCCNCCCCCCCAATGTTTCCAGCCTTTGTTAGATGAGTTGTGCTCTTTTTCCTTGTGCATGGTTGAAATTATTTAATCATTTTACTTTTAATTGTACATTGTAATCACAGAAGAACAGTAATGTGTTTTTCCAGGGATGTGATTGGGTTGGTGATTTATTCACGTCTCAGTGATTACTTTATCATGTGTTGAGAATTCAAGGTTTTAAAACTATAATTTGATTCTGTGCCTTTGCAACAACACCTTCGTTTTTGTTCCCAAACAGCTGCTGATTGACGTAAAAATTCCCTGACACTTTAACCATTCCTGTACAAAAGCACAGAGCAAGGCCACAAAGGAAGCTACAGAGTCTAAAGCCTGTTAGAACTTAACTATCACAGACTGTAGCCTTTGCAATAACATTCTTCTACCCTTTTTAATATGTTACATTTTGATCAAGCAGCTTTCTCCTATTTCATCTCTGTGCTGTTTCTGTGTTTGTTATTCATTTGGTGTTTATTAGTCTTTGGATATATTTAGCGCAGCCAGCAGCAGAGAAATATTTGGTGTGTGTGTGTGATTTAGGTGGAATGTCAGTACATGCCATGCCTGAGGGGCAATTTGCTCTTTGAGGGGAAAAATGCTCATATTTCAAGTGCAAGATTTTGATTTAATCACAGGATTCATTTTGTCTTTGCAGAGACAATAGGATTTGTCGATAAACTTTTTGAATGTCTGACAACCAAGAACTACCTGGGAAATCCTGCTGCCAAGGAAGCTCCTAAAGAGGAGATCAAGCCACCTGCAGTCAAACTAGAAGTTGTGGAGGTAAGAAGAGTTGGTGAGAAATTTATTGGCTACATTTGGACTCCTTGTCTCAGCCAGTCTTGTCACATTTTAAAGCATATTTAAAGTGCTTTTGTCGATAAGTATATGAAAAAATGGTCATTGTGATTTGTAATTTTGTATCCGGACACTGAACCTTTTTCAGGTACCTTGACTCAAAACCATTCTCTCCAGACTGAGAAGAAACTTTGTATCTCTAAATCTCCATCTGTTTTAGAAACATAAAATAGAGAAGAGTTTAAGTCAAGTAACTGTTTTTTCCCTCAAGGCTGAAACTCCAGAGGAGGAGAGAGAAAACAGGCGGAGGAGAAGTCCTCTGAGAAACCGCTCTGACTTCAACGAGTCCAGGTACAGTATGGCTGTGGCTTCAGGGATATGTTTCACCTCAGCTTAATGACCAAGCATAAGACATATGCAGATACAATTCTGAAATGTGAGACATGTAGCATCATCGCATACAAAGTGAATAAATTATAAATCTTAGTGCTTTCACACAGTCTTGTGCTGAAATTTCCAACATACAGGGCTTTTATTTCTTACTACTGATAAAAACCCATCATTTTGTATTGTCTAGTTATGTAGAGATCTTAACATGTGGATGCATTTGAATGTTTAGTTTGAAATCCCATGAGTCCTGCTGTTAGCTTGATGAAGGCCCTGGTGTCCAGTAGCCTGTCCCTTGTCCATAACTCACATAGTCAATAACAGTTAGGACAACACAGTAACTGTTATGCTGTCATTCAAAACAACAGTGGAAGTGTTTAATGTGCTTTAATGTAGGATCATGCCCTACTCAACGTTTGCTTTGTCTTTATGACAGAATAAATGATCAGTTTTATTTTCCTGTGCTTTTACTGTGTAAAAGCTGCTGTCAGTGAAACTCAACACTTCCTGTGTAAATAAAAGCATCTCTCTAATAGCAACTTTTCTCAACTAAAAATCTGGTTCTTTTATCAGTACAGTTAAATAAAGGCCACTAGAACTGGTTTCAAGGTGCATATTAATAGATAGAGATATAAATATCCATATATCCTTATTTGATGTAGTCATTAAAACCCACATTTGCCTTGGCTGGTTTAATATTCAATCCAACAAGAACCCTCTTAAATATGTCTGTTGGACTTTTGCATTTAAAACAGGCATACAGATAGTAATAGTAAATATATTCCCCCCAACTCGTCAACCACACAGGAGCCGTGATGACAGGAGGCGAGATGAGCGCAAGCGCCGTGACTTTGATCGGCACGGGAAAAGCGCCAGCGACTCCCACCGCGAGCGGGAGCGCCACGAGCGTCGCAGGGGCAGCCCCCGCGGGAGGAGCTACAGCCGGAGCCGGAGCCGCAGCCGGAGCAGGAGTGGCAGCCGAGGAAAGAGCAGGGACAGGGAGCACAGAGGAGGCAGAGGTGAGAAAGTACCCCCCCCACACACACAACCAATAACAACAGCACAGGGGACCAGACCCAGGAGTGTAGAAGTTCCTGAAGCTCCTGTCAGCACAGTAGAACTGTGCATTAGTGATGCAGACGTGCTGCTGGAGACATCCTGAGTGTGAAGTGCACAGAGGTGCTCAAGATTGTTGAGAAGAGACTGAATGGAGATCTGGATGTAGCCGTTTGTATTATTTTCTGTTGAATTGATGGTCAGTGTTGCCGGGAGTTGTTATCGATAAGGAACAATGTGGACAGCTTTGCAGTCGCATCCGCGGGGATTCAACAACATGGGCTGGAATTGGCCTTATTACCCGCAAGGTTAATCTGCAACTTTGTTGTTGCTTTAGCCTCTTAATTGTCATCTTGAGGACATGTCTGACCCACTCTTTATTTGTTGTCTGTGCAATGCTGTTTGTGTTATGATTCCATCAAGATATTTTATGCTTATTTCCTTTAATTTTTGTCTTTGTTTTTATTTGATCTTAATTTCTCTGTAAAGCACTTTGGTCAACAGTTTTTAAATGTGCTCTATAAATAAACTGACTTGACTTGACTTAAAAAGCTTAAAACTTACAGGGTTTAAATTTCTGCTATGGTTTACTACGTTACTGCAATACTTCTCCGTGTTTTGTTAAAATGCCTGTATTTCTGCTCGTCTTTAGCAGACTTCAAGTCAAAGTTTGAGTTGGAAAGGAAGGACACCGACTGCTACAATTCCTCCACCACATCCGGCTCCCAGCAGCAGCACCCGTCACCTCTCCTGCCCCTGCCCACACCTCCGCACCCCTTTTCCTCTTCCTCATCGTCCGCCGGAGTCTCAGGAGCTGGAGGCGTTCCCATAGCAACACCGGCTCACCTGCCCGATAGCACTACAGACAGCTGGTCTGGCTACTATGGCACCCAGAGGCAAGATGGTGTCGGCAAGCCATTCAGCAACAAAGGCGCTTCACTCAAACAGCGTTGCAGGGATTACGATGGTAAGAACAGAGGGAATCATCTTTTCCTCTTTTCCTTTGATTCCTCCTTTCTATCAATTCTTTTTTTTTCTTTGCTAAAACATTCCTTTCTCCATCTCAGAGCCTATTGATGTTGTGCCAATTTGTCCAGTATATGAAGAGGTCATTGTAAAGTTGTTGCTGTGTTGCTCTGGCTCGTGTAAACGCTACCATTATCTTCCCATGAGGATTATTGATTGCCTCGTTTAGTCTCATCACTAATGACCACTGTATAGCACTCCCTCTCTTCTCCAGAGACACAAGAGGGTTTAAACTTACCCACTGTCCCTGAAGCACACTGCTATCTATCACAGTGCTCAAACACAGCCACTAGGGACCCAGTTCCTTAATGAGGCTGTGGGGTAAATACATGCACTGTAGGTCTTAGCTGCTTTAAACTTAGACAGTCTGTCATCTTGTTTATTTATTCTTACTGCTCTTTCATTTGTACTAGTTTCCTTTCAGTCATATTTTTGTGAATGAGTTAGACTCCCAGGGGCCAAAAACTCTTTAGGATTACAGAAGCTTTATATATATATACTGAAGAAAAAGTACGTAGAAGATTTGTAGATCTTTCTCAGAGAAAGATTGTTTATGCTGTCCTAAACTTCTAAAACAATTATCTATGTATGTGAAAAAGTTCATTTTTGACCTCTGTTTCTCTCCCTCACACAGAAAAAGGATTTTGTGTCCGTGGTGACCTTTGCCCATTCGACCATGGCAATGACCCTCTCATCGTTGATGATGTCAATCTACCGAACATGATCCCATTCCCGCCCCCACCTGTTATGCCCCCCGCCGGCCTGCCCATGCCCCCAATCACTGAGCCACCCCCTTCCCTCAGGATGCCTTCGTTGCCACCCTACGGCCAGCCACCACCACCGGGCGTCTTCCCCATGGCTGGTAAGTAGCACCACCACACTGGTGTATAGATGGCAGCTTCTAGAAATCGCATATGTTGCGCCCATATGTTGTGCCATTTGATGTGAGTAGTAGCATTTCCGGTGGCTTGTTCTCGTTTGCACCATAAGACTCAATTCCCTCCATCTCTGGTAATTTTCTCCCATATCAGTTTCTCAAAGGATATATTGTGTTATATTTAGAAAAGTACATTTCCCGTCACTTATGGTAATCTCTAAGTGACTACCTGTTTTCTGGCTTCCACTTCCAACTCAGTTAAATATTGTAATTATATGTTGTTGTATGTTATAACTGCTGTCAGTGTTGCACAGATCTCTCTCTCTCTTCTTGGAGTGTAGCCTTTAATTTTACGTGACACTATATCCATAACTGTGTCTACAACTGGTTCAGAGGCATCTGATAAATATTGTTTTTAGATATGCAGGTATAATTTCACTACCCTGGTTGTTTTTGTTACCCTTGTTTATTTCTTTCTTGTAGGTAGAAGTTTTTACACTGGAAATCAAGCTTTGCTGTATATGGTAGTCATCAGTATAATTTGTAGAGAAACACTATGTGAGAAAACACTAAGTCTCAGACTGCTCATAAGGCTGCCCTTCTTCTTGCCTACCATCCTGCCTTTCAGTTCCACAATTACAGAGCAGCATATGTTTGAACTTTTTGATTGAGGTGTGCAATTTAAAACGTGCTCACTCAGCACGATGAAGAAAAAACATCTCAATTTGGAGGGAAATTCAGTGCAAGGCTAAATATCAGAGTTTACTTTTTAGATAGCTGATAGTAGGGCTGAACGACTAATCGAATTCAAACCGGCATTACGATGTAATAGAATGCAATTTTCAAATTGCAAAAGCTGCTATTAAAAAACATGTGTTTGTTTTTCTAATGCTACGTAATCTAACCAACCAGAGGGTTGGAAACACCTGGCCCCGTGGGCTTCACATGCACACACGCTGCCCTACGCTCCATATGCAAGTGAGAGTAGATGAAGAAAACAACTTGTAAAATGCCACGCGCAAGCTTTGATGCAAGCAGTGTGAAAATGGCCTCAGCAGAACCGAATACCGAAGAGCAAGAGGTGACTTTAGTGTCAAAGAGGAACAGTACATTGGTTGTCTGGACATATTTTCGATAGAAAGAAAGAAGATGCTCAACAGAGTCAGGTAGTGTGCAGAGCTTGCCTTGCTACTGTAGCTACAACACAAGGCAACACATCAGTTCCAGCATTTAAAAAGCATCACAAGGCCGTGTATGACAATTGCATGGTTAAAAAACAGACTACCAGTGTGTCACGTAGGCAGACTACCACCACTTTTTTTCAGATTTTATTAAAAAGTTAAGTCATGATTATTATATTACTTGTTTAGAAAGCTTGAAGTTACCAATACTCTACTCTACTGTGAGGAAGGTTTTTACAATTCAATAGCTAAATAAAGATATGTTATTCATTTCAATTAATGCATCAATTCATCTCGTTTCATCTTAACACATAGGCCTGGCTTACAAGAAAGAGCAGTTTATATATTGACTGTATCCAATGTTGTGTTTGTCATACTATAGAATGATTTATTTCTTGTGTTTAGTGAAT
Source organism: Oplegnathus fasciatus (assembly GCA_003416845.1). Classification (NCBI taxonomy): domain Eukaryota; kingdom Metazoa; phylum Chordata; class Actinopteri; order Centrarchiformes; family Oplegnathidae; genus Oplegnathus; species Oplegnathus fasciatus. The sequence goes on along the minus strand of NTHP01000089.1, from coordinate 623,368 downwards.
AATACAGAAGATAAGTAACTTAAAAAAAAATCGTATACTGAATCACAATTGCAATATTTGGTCTAAAAAAAATCACAATTAGATTATTTTCCCAGATCGTTCAGCCCTAGTTGATAGTTTCCATAGGTTTTTTTTTAAATTTATTTTATTTATTATGAGTTAAGATTGGTTTATATCTGAGACATCAGTTTGGACTTGTTCCACATACACACAAGAAAAGAAAAAAGGACAGTTGATATTTTCTTTTTTGCACATCTTAAATTTGAAAGAGAGCTGTTGTGTGATTACCAATGACAGCTTCATTCAAAATGCCTGAATTGTGTATTTACTTCTCCTCCCTGCATACTGATAATGTTACTAATCGCTGGAACCTTTTAAGATACCTTTGTTTTGTTCTTTCTGCATGAACATAAGTTAATGAGCAAACCGATATGTCACTCCAGTCTACAGTTTTTAAAAACAAAGTTGATGGTGATTAAAATACTGCTGTCTAATTGTGGCTTATCCGCTTATCCATTGCTTTGATTATACTGGTTCTTTCAATGATGTTCTTACTGTGAAGTTGTTGTTTTTTTTTCTTCAGATTTGGTATCAATCAGACTCATAAAATATTTATTGTAAATTTGAAGCATGGCATTGAACAGTTGTTTTCACTTGCTGCCAACCTGTGTGGCATGAAAAAAGTTTTAGTTATTCAAACCAAAGACTCACTGTCATACCTGTAATATACCTGAGACATTAGCTTGGGCTTGTGTCTCCCTCAGGACCCCCACTGATAGCAACCAGTGGGATTGATACTCCCAACCACCAAACGGCAATCACTTCTTCTCCTCCTATCGGACCGCCTGGCGTGGGGCTGCCGCCTTCTCTTCTTCCTCCTCCTCCTCCTCCACCTCCTCCCTCCTCGTCCTCATCTGTGTCTCTTCGTCCTCAATATGTCCAGTCTGAATGTAAGCAGCGATGCTTTTCCTATTCAGATTGGGACTGTGTGTTTGGAGGCGGCATTGCTGTGGCTCTTACTTTGATTTTTCCTTTTTATTGAGAATTATGTTTATTTTTTTCCTGCTCTATTTTCTGTGAGTTATATTTTGTGTTCAATTAATTATAGTAGATAGGACTTTGTAGAGTTGAACTATAATGACTAAGCTTAGAGAGTTAAGTTGCCTGTTAAATACCTTTTGATTCTGTCATTTTTAATTGGTTTGTATGTGACATTGCAGTCTGTACAGTGTGTGATGCACATGTATTTCTTCTGGCTGCAGTAACAGCCGATGACCAGAGGGTAGCACTGTTTATTTACCTAAGAGACAAAGTAGCTATGAGCAATTAACATTAACTCTGCTACATCTTATTGTGTTGAGTGCTTTCCCCATAATTCAGCTCATGAATAATTATACACTTATACAGAAAACCTAAGGCTCAGTTCAAATGTAGTGGGTCTATTTTTAGTTAATTACAAACTCAGGTTTTTGACTTTAATTCAGCTCCGTGAGCTGAAATCACAACTGTCACGAAAGGTCCCATTTTGTTAGATTTTGCCTTTGTGTTACAGTAAACTGTGGCTCAAGATAAGAGTTACCATCTTATGGTGTTTAATCTTGTTTATTATCTCATGATAACTTTTTTCTATTAGTTTTTTTTTTCTTCATTTGTATATTTGTATATATTTTTAATATTACACACTCATTTTAATTACTACTCAGAGCTGTATTTAATATAGACTGTCACAGGTTGTCGTCACTCACACACATTTAAATTGTGTATTACATAAGTCACTGAATGCCAAGCCCTACTTATTTATTTAGGTAGGACTGCTTGGTTCTGTTGTGTAATTTCATCTTCTGTGTTAATTTTTTGTATTTAGGTTAGTTTTTTTCATTTTTATGACAGTTAAAAATATTTCATATTCCCTCTAAGCCTGTGTGTGTGTGTGTGTGTGTTTATGTTTGTGTTCATTTTTACACATTAGATAACTATGATCCAGAGGGCTATAACCCAGAATCCCCAGGCCTGACTCCAGCAGGTCGTAACCCGTACCGTCAGTTCATTCCCCGGGTGCAGACCCAGCGCTCCAACCTCATCGGCCTCACCTCCAGCGAAGGACAAGGCTCCAGAGGTAGCAAGTATTGGCTTTCTTAGTGGGAGTACCCACTCTTCCCATAACTAATCCTGGGCAATGGGTGTTATTGGACTGATGAGATTTGATTGGAAAAGTGTGAATGCTTGTGTAAAAGAAGACTAGATGTTATTAATGTGAACACTCATTTCTAATTAATTGGGAGCATTATCCAACCATAAAAGTTTCGTATGGTGACAGCTATGTGGTGGATATAGTGAACTGCAAAAGCTCCTGGTGTTTGTTAATGATTCTCTGTGTTTTTGTCTGTGTGTGCATCTTCCAGCTGCCAACATAGTGATCCAGACAGAGCCTGCCACTGCAGCCAGCACTCCTGGAAGTAACGTGTCCCGTTTCAACACGGAGCAGGACAACAGGAAGAGAACCATGGGACCCAGTACAGCTGAGGGACCAGCAGCTAAAAAACCCTGGATGGAGAAGTAAGGATTCAAAGACGCGCACATTTGAAAAGTTTCACTCCAAAATAATCAACATTTGAAAATTCCTAAGCTTGAATCGCGTGTAATCTGTTCTGCATCAGAGTTGTGTGCAAGGATACCATCACACAAACCCACACAGATAAAACTCAATTTCTACTCTCCCAACAACAGAGGTTGTTGTGTCCTCACTTGCCATGGCAATAAAGCATTGCAAAGAAAGAAAACTGGAGGCCCTCTTAACAAATATTTTTATTAATACAGGGCTAAAACATTTTATTACATACAGAAGCAGTTACCGATTGTTTCATTTGAAATTGAGCTAGGACCTTTAGTCCTCTGGATATGTAATCAGTGCCTATTAATGGCATGGAGACCTCAGAGTGATCATAGACACTTTATACCTTCACTGACCAGGTTCTTGTTTTGTGGAGAAATCTGAAGAAACTAGCTCGCCAGTTGAAATTTGATCAAACAAATGGGTTCCTCCCTCCATTTCCCGTTGCTGCTGCTAAGGGAGCCTTGTTTCAGGCCAAGGTGACTCATAGGTCAGGAGTCTATCTGTTGCCTGTTGTAGGAAGCAGGTGCACACAAACATCCCCATGACTAGGATGCTTCCATTGCAAAGGCTCTAGTTGTAATCCATCTTGAGTGTCAAGCAGGTTGACATGTGGTCAACTGTTATGACTTGTGGGAACTGCAGTATGAAGGCAGAAACTCGAACCTCAGGCCATCAATCTGGGTTCCATTTCACTGCCTTTCATTGTTAGTGATCTTACCCAAAATGTTGATTAGCTTGTCTGCTTTTTCCATTATTTCCATCAAATGCTGTGGCAAACTGTGTCAACATCACGGTCTTCTTTTTGTTTTAGGCCAAGCTTTAACAACCAACATAAGAGCAGTTTTCCCAAGAGGTATCACTATGTGAACACCAAGTTGGAGGTGCGCAAGATCCCACGTGAGCTCAACAACATCACCAAGCTCAATGAGCACTTCAGCAAGTTTGGAACCATCGTCAATATCCAGGTAAAATGCATAAATTGCTGCTGTGCTCTAAGCAAACCTGCAAAGGGCTACAGTCTTCATTGTTTAAGGGATAATTTTGACAAGTGTAGGCAAGATTAGTAGTAGTATTGCAACTGGGAGAATTGCAGAACTTTGATTTGCCAAAACATCTAGCAAAGATAATTTTAATTTAGCATTTTTTAAGACACATGACAGACATAGAGTGCAGGATTCACATGAGTTGCAGGACAAAATATAACATAACACATTTATTACATATGGCTCAACACAACTTGGGGAAATGACTAGCAGGGTCATAATCAGAGAACATCAGAGTAAGTTAAGCCCGTTTAAACACCATATAATGTAAATGCTAGAATACAATATATTATCTGATTGAATGGTGGTCATGCTACTTTGGATAATGCTAGATGTTCTGCAGATCTGAACTTAATGAAGTCACCGCTGAAGAATTTGTTTCAGCATGTACACACACATAATCAGCTCGCTCTACTCTCAATCCAGGTGGTGTTTGGCGGAGACCCAGAGGCAGCATTGATCCAGTACACAAAAAATGAAGAGGCCAGACGGGCCATATCCAGCACCGAGGCGGTCCTCAACAACCGCTTCATCCGTGTGTACTGGCACCGCGAGCCCGGCACCAACAGCACGGGGCTTCAACAGCAGGAGCAGAGCTCAGGGAGCCAGGCGGTCGGGGCAGCACCCAGCCAGGGGCCACAGCATAGCAACGTGCATAAGGTTAGTATAAAGAACTGAAACATATAAAAGTCCTTCGTCTGTTCATGCTGACCTCTTAGTTTTACCACGTTTCTGAAACCCTTCATCAGACTTACTTTATTGTCCCTTTTTT
>NTHP01000089.1:581165-602627 GCA_003416845.1 Oplegnathus fasciatus | reverse complement strand
TTGAGGGGAAGGCGAGATAAAATGTTAATTATTATACATCTTTTTAAAACTGTGTCACACGATTTCATTTATCTGGAAATATTTTTACACGATTCAAACCGAAGTTTGGCCATTAAAAAAATATGATCCAACCCTCCAAGAATGATTAAGATCAGGCCCCCAAACGCCTCATATCTGTGTGCTGAATGAGGTGTTTCTGACGTAAATGTCAGGTTAAAAAAAGGGAGCGTCTCCGTGTGAATAATTGATCTGTGTAATACCCGTATTGATATCATAACGCGATCGCTATGTGGTAAGTTGAGCTGAAGGCTCGTGAGCGTTAGCGGCATGTGGCGACTGAGGCCACCTCAATTATTCAGCAGCAGCTGAAAGGTATATTGCGTTTTCTCATGCAATAATGGAGGTGTGTGTTGGGCCAATTTGTGCATTATGTTTAATATGAGAGCTGGTTTTCAATCAAACTTTATTCAAATCGATTTAGAGTTACAACAACTGCGACTAACTGGATTAAAACAGAGATTAAGAAACAAACAAAAAGAAAAAAAGGAGAGAGAGCTTGAGAGTAAGAGAGGAGGAGTGTGAGAGAAATAGAGACAGTGTGTGTGTTTGCTTGAGATGTTTTCATGCAGGGAAGACCATTTTTGACAGAATGAGGATGAAAGCTCTGTTTAATTGCTGAAGAATGCAGGCACATGCATATACACATACTCTCTCTCATACACTCACTTTAACACACACACACAGGGTGGCTGTCATCCTTGGGAGCAGAGTGAGGGAATGCGAGGAGGAGGGGTGGTGGGTGGGAGCCCACAACACCCCAAACTCAATAATTCATCCAACGCCAGCAGCAACAAATGAGAATGTGACCAGAGCGAAGGAAGACAGCTACCTCTGCGCTCTCTATTAGTCACCTTCTATTATCATCAGAAGCCGAACCAGCTCAACCTACTGCTGAAGTCTACACACATATACCTGTGAGCAGCACAAGCATGGACACACACACACACACACACACACACACACAGTGAGATTGTGTTACTCTCTGGAAACTTGAGGCCAGGGTGATGGATGTCTTCTAAAAGGTATAGCAGGAGATGCTGCCCATCTGTAGCTCCTGTTGCCTTCCCCGTTCTCTACACTTTGGTGTGAGAATCCACATGATGTGTGTGTTTCTATTCAGATGATGGCAAACCGAATGCTTATTGTGGATAGACATCTGTATATCTACTTTATATTTCTACTGTACAATATTTAAGGGGGGGACTTTACTTGTTATTTTGCAGATTAAGATCTTAAAAAGCTATAATAAGTATATAAAATACAATGCAAATTAAACTACCCAAAATATATAAAATAGCGAATCAGCTCCACCAGCTGCAACATTAAAATTCTGCTCACACTTAATGCATCAGTAATAATTATCCAATAATATAACATTACTCTGACAGAGGTCATTTTGCCTGCAAAGTCTATGCTTTTACTTTTATTCTTTTATGTCAATTTTGCTAATAATACTTAAGTAAAAATACTTCTTTAAACTTGAATACAGTTTTGAATGCAGGACTTTTATTTGGAGTATTTTTACAGAGCGATTTTACTTTTACTGAAGTGAAGGATCTGAATACTTCTTCCACCACTGATGGAGATGTGGTGCAACAGGCAAACAAGACACAATGGCACGCTAGTGTCACATAGTGGTGAAACAATTTGTCAATTAATCAATCCATTGATAGAAAAGTAATCAGTATCAATTTTGATAATCGATTAATCGTTCAAGTCATTTTTAAATCGTAGTGTCTCAAATGTGAGAGCGTCCTGTTTTTGCATCATTATAAATGGGATATTTTGGACAGTTTTAGGCCTGTGATTGATATTTTTCATTATTTTCTAAAATTGATTAATCAGCATACAGTGGAATGAAAATGGAATAACAAAAATTGTGTCACAACTAAAATGAACTTACAGTTGCTGAGTATTTTCAATAATTATAGTAATCATGTGACTGCAGTCTGAACTACAACTAAGCGAAAACTTTGGCCCATGTCGCTTTTACTTACACATTATCAAATACCCCAAATCAATGATTTATGGGTTTAAAAAGAACCCCACATACTTCTATGCTCTGAAATATCTACACCCCCTCATCTCTCACAAGATCATTAATCTGATATTGCAGGAAGCATCGGCGCTGCAGAGAGACCAGTGAACTTGTGAGACGGAGAAACATTTAGAGTCTCATAGTCTGTGTGTGAGGTCAAGCTGTCTGCTAACTAACACACCATGCATTATGCAGAGACTATTGAGATGTGCACACACACATGAAGGGATATGAGTACAGGGAGGGAGAGAGAGATCCTTCCTCTAGCCATGATAAATTGTGTGGTCTTTATATCAGCATACATTAATAGCGTCATTTTACTCCAGTATTTATATTCACTGCAAGTGTATATTTCTGTTACGAATTCCAAAAATACAAAATAAGAGCGTGGGATTGAAAGGACAAAGGAGGGGCACTATATTAGAGACACTCACAGAAACTCACTTATAGGCACTTGTTTAATTCATTCAGCGGGCCTGAAGAACAGTATTATACACCCCATTCATTATTCAAGTCCTCTCCATTATCAAAGTGCCCAGAGAAATAAGATTAACCCAGCCAGAAATAACTCACTGTGGCGTGATTTTTTTTCTACAAAGCACTTAGCTGGTTGGGTGCAGGTCTGCACACAAACTCAGATTAGACTATATGAACATATAATCACCATACAGTCTGCTGAACATAATAATCCTCTCCAAGAAAATGTGGCTGTAGTGTAGTGAGACGGAGGAAATGGGGAAGAAGGGAAGTGAAGGGGAGAGGAAAGAATTGTTAGAGGGAGGCGAGGAGTTGAAGAACAGATGGAGGAAAGGAGCGTGATCACAGCCAGAGAGAGGAGATGAAAGAAAAAGATCAAGAAAAAAGAAGGGGTGCACAGTACAGTGACAGCAAGTGCAGACGGAAGGAATGAAGGAAGTAGAATGGGAAGGAGGAAAGATTGAAGGAAGAAAATAAAGGGATGAAACGAGGTAGGTGGATGGAAGGAAGGGAGGAAGGGAAGGATGAAGCCAGAGAAAATGACATGTGAATGGAGAGATAAGGAAAGACAGAGAAAGAAAAGATGATCACAGTAAGAGTTGAAAGAAAGAAAAAGACTAAATCCCTAACGGTCGTCATGTCTGTCATCCTGACTGTCTGGATTTAGTTCTTTTCATTTCCAAGTTGATCATGTCAAGGTGAGTGCGTCCCCGCCGGCCCGAACAAGCCTGACACTAAACTCCTGTGACAGCAGGAGCACCCAGAGGACCCTCAGCCGAGAGGAGAGGAGGTACGAGGAGGCCCCGCCCTCCTGCACAGGAGGGGCACCACCCAATCTAAAGTCGTGTCCCTTCACACAGCTTGTTAATTAGCTCTTCACTTCACCTGTTTTGGATTTGTGCACTTTTTTTAAATAAACAACATGTTGAGAGCTGCTTCTTCTTCTTCTTCTTCTTCTTCTTCTTCTTCTTTCTGTTTCATTTACAAAAATGTAGATGCAACCTCGGTGTATTGCTGCCACCCACTGTTAAATGTCTCTACTCCACCACAAAGCCCAGAAAATAGATTAAATAAAGTGCATAGGAGAGCAGAGAAAGCTAATAATTTTGTATAACTAACATTATAATATATAATATAGGTGGGAAGAACCCATAAAATGTGATGGGCCGAGTGTTACAGAAGATTTACAGGCACTCTTTTGATTACATAATCTTGCTGGGCCCTCTTAAGGATATTAAAAGTACAGTAGGCTGTGGAAACATACAGCACATTGTTTATTTTGTTGACCAATATGGCAACTTGTTAAAAATCACACATCACCTCAAAATCTACCCGAGTGTGTTTTCTCTTTGGTAATATTACACCAGGATGAATAATTAACACTTTATGAATAATAATCCTGCTGCTAGTAACTTATATAGGTCAGAGTTTGCCAAAATAATCTCAAGTAAAATGACAGAAGAAAAGAATGCTTACAAAATCCTAGCATTGGATGGAAACATATTGATAGTACTGTGTACATTCTGCATTTCTGCATTTCACCTTGAGGGTGAAAAACATGTGAACAAGGAAGTGAAAGGCAGCTCGGTGTTGACACGCTCTGTCACCCCAGACCCCGTATACTGACTAAGGCGCACAAGTAACAATGGCAGCGCCACTGTCGATGAACTGCCTTCCCTCCTCTCTCTCTCTCTCCCGTCGCCCTCCACGGGGCTGTGCTTTTGAAGACAGACATGAAAACCGAGCCAGGCCACAGTGGGGCCCCTGAAGGAGGTCCCCTGGCAGATGCAGCCACCCGCCCTCCCCCCCCCCGTCTGCTCCCACTGGCCCCAGGCCCTGAAGACAACCCTGAGGCTAATCGACCAGGAGCACAATAAAGAAGCGGTGGAGGCAGCCAGCTCTGAGCACGTACGTCTGTGTGTGTACAGATCAAGGGGAAGAACATAACAAAATGATATTTATCAAGCCATTCTAAATACAAGTAATGATCCTGATCAGCTTACAACCCCTAAAGAGATTTATGTTTGCATGATGCTGGTCAATGAGCAAACTCTCGTTGTTTGCCGTGGTGAGTATTCTGCAGCTGACAGCATGATACCTGCTGGATCCCATCAAACCAGGTAGAAGAACAAAGCTGGTGTGATATGGTTGAATAACAGGTCAGGTTATATTGCTTTGGGCTAATTCAAGCTCATTTGCATACTTGCAAACATTCCCACATGGGGTTTGGATTGGTAGCCATGATAACAGATCTAAACAAATCTTATTTTATCCTTTAATGAGGCCACATGACGCAGATTCCTTTGAATGACTTCATTACAAAACATGACTTTTTGAGGTCGTAAGTGATCATGATCTAAAATTTTATAAATAATAATCATGCTGCTATCAAAGTAGATTGGTCAGCATTTGCCACAAAATTAAATATGATTGCAGAAAGGAATGTTCTTTAAAGAAACTTATATTAAGACAAGATAAACCTTAAGCGATTCGATTCAGCGTCCGGCTCAAGGGCACCTCAGCAGGGCAGCTGCTTGTTCTCACAGGGGTTTGAACCTTGACCTTTTGGTTCAAAGATGGCCTCCATTTTCATAGCAGCCGACTGGAAGATATCAGAAGTGTTCCATCTAGTAAACATACATTCAAGATACATTTATCAGGAGTGGTGGAATGTATCTAAGTACATTTAGCCTACTTAAGAACTGTACTAAAGTGCAATTTTTAGGTATTTGTACTTATTTTATCCAAAAAATGATTGTTTTACAAAATATGATGCATTTATGTTGATAAAATTACCGCACAGTATATATAGTTGTTAATATTAGTTTCCGTTCGACTTACTACAACATTAAAATGCTGTTTACATGTTAACACATGAGTAATAATAATATATAATATATAATATATATAATATGTAATACATATTTTATCGGAGGCCATTCTGCAGCATAATGAGTAGTTTTGATACTTGAACTATATTTTGCTGATAACACTTCTGCACTTTTACTTTTTAGATTATGAATGCAGGACTTTTACTTGTAATAATGTATTTTTATATCATTGCATTAAAGGCTCTGAATAGTTCTTCCAACACTGTTAATCAGTCTGTGGCCTGTGTGTAGTGACCCGCTGAGCCTGCACAGGTTTATCTTCTCATTACACAATGTTAAACTGAGAGTTTATTTGTCCTTTGAAGTCCTTCAAGAAAAGGACGGGAGGGAAGGTTATACAAAGTATTGGGAATATTCCAACAGTTCTATAAAAAGCACTGTTGAAAAGGAGAGTGATTCTCTTTATTTAGTAATGAGGGAGCCACGGTTCAGTAGCGCACATACACACAGCTGAGCACCACACAGAGACCCAACCACCACCAAGAGCAAAGCCTCCCCATAGCTCTCACATTGCATCAAGTCACTGAGTGACGGGTACATTGTCCAAGGCAAGGGGGAAAAGAGTGGTGAAAAATGTTTCTCTCAGAGAGCTCCTCAGTCGGTCGGGGAGCGGGCTCACCGCAGCCAGGCAGAGAGCATCTACACAGATGTATTTCTGGGGCGCACCCATTGGTTGAGTGCACTCCATGAAAACAGGGTCCTTCAGAAGTTCTTTGGGGGCTGAATGATTTAAAGAATGATTAATATTTGAGCAATCATTTGAACTTCTAAACGTTTCTGCATTGCTATTTCTGCACACACACATAAATAACAAAAATACTTTTACTGTGTGGTTCCCCCTGGTCCGATCGAAAAGGAACTGTTCAACTGATCACCTCGGTTAGAGCCAGAGCTCACACAATTTCATCATGTGATGTTTCCTTGTTTTTATTTTTGTATTCTGCATTTATAATCATCTTGGTTTAATCTATTTTGAATACAATGAGACTGTTAAAGACTTTTTTTTTGCCATTTACAATACAATGAGGTAAATGTTACAAATGAAATGTTCCATGTTCCATTCATTAACAATAAGATCTATTTATTTTTCTGTAAACACCTCATGATCGTATTTCAATGCAGTACGACATAATGACATTCAATATGGAATTCAAGTATATTTAACAGCCATAGCTTAATATTTATGTTAAATACAGTGCTGGGTGCTATTTTTTGTTCCCACTGAAGTGTCTCAGCTGGACACAGTGCTTGCCATGTTCCAGAAGTCACTCACTCAACGTTCCCATTTCATTTGTTTTGCCTATTTAAAGAAAGAGTGTGGTACTTGGTATCACATATTTCTGCCACATTGGTCAGAAGGACACAGTGCTCTCAGCTCTTACATTTGTGCCGTTATTATTCATCTGCAGGGTTCTCACAAGCTCCTCCTTGTCCTTCCTTTTGTCTTCATGGTTAGTCAAAATATCTTGCACTTTGCAGAAGAACCTATCCTGTACGGAACAGAAGCAAGAATGTGTGGGTTTTTTTTTAAATAAACCAGACAAAAAAACAAAACATGATGCTAAAATCTCCAATATACAGTAGATGTGTACTAATTATCCTCTTAAGTACAGAATTCTGCTTTATGTTCTTACACTTCCCTGCACAAGGTCTGAACATGCTATTATGTGCAATGTTGCATATTGGGGAGAATACATCATTGTTATGACCATGTAATAATAACATACTAGTAGCAATAATACAGTTCTCCAACAATATTTTTGATTTTATTTCAACTTGTAAGACAATAAATCACAAATACATAAAATAATCCAGACACACAAATAGGCAATTGTGTAAAATGACCATTGCTTTTTTCTTTACCTTTAGTGGGCTGCTCTGCAATAGATATATACTGTATATGTATTACAGTATTATAATGTTATTACCCTCCAGTTACTGTGTTTGGTGCTTTCCTTATTTCTCAGAAAATGTATAGACTCTGTAGACAAACAGGGCCATAGCTACCATTGAGGACACTGGCTGTGCTCATATTTCTGGGAATTATTTTAGGCTGAAATGTTAAAATGTGATTGTTTTTAGGGCAATTTAACATTCTCCATCAGAATTACTGGCAGTGTCAAGGCCTTGAAACCAAATTTAGAATTTGGACTCATGACCTCAGTATTTCTAATATCTGGATAATTCAGTTTGGGTTTTTTTTGGTGGTGGTGGTGGTGGTGGTGGGGTCACATCAGACTTGTGAATGTGATAAGGACTGACTGAATGTGATAAGGACTGACATCAGCTGGATTGACCAGCAGAGCCACAACAGATACCAGCAGAAGCTTCTGCATCTTCATGATACAAGCTCGTTGGTTGTTGATCTCTAGAGGAAGCTATTTCAAGGAACGCTTGAATTGATGACTCAGATTGTTCTGAGGTCTTGACTGAGGCCAGATTTACAGTACTATACTGCCCCACCCCTTGGCCACTTTTCTCCACTCATTACAAAAACAATGCCATCAGTCTATAGTGTAAAATAAGATGTGACTCATTGTGGTGCGGTGGATGAGCAGCTCAACCAAACTGAGGTACGTTTCTCCAAATTCAATCTGTAGGGCAGTTGTCATTCCGGATGCGAAACCATTCTAACAAGCAATCACTTACTGACTAACTGTCAGAGTCTGAGATTAACACCGCTGCTGTGCCAGTCACAGTAGAGCATAACATAACGCCTGAATTATACAAAGTGTGGAGACGTGAATACCTGGAACACAAATCTGCAGCGGAGTGTGGCATTTAAATTTGAGTTTGTCCGGATATTGAACGTCAGAAAATGTCATGTTTTCCACTTTTACTTTGCACCGATTTAAATTTTAAATCTAATGATAACCATTACATGCAGTCATCAACTCTGCTGCAGGCTACAATAAAATAAAATAAATAAATGCTGAATCCGTTTTTATTACAACTTCAATTCAACACTATTTCAGTCATAATTTGGCTGTCGGGTACAACTGGGTTTTATACAATGGGTAAACAGCTATTTTTCTAGGTCATTTAATCTAAACCAATATACAAAACATGGCGGTCCAGAATCAGCAGTAACACTCAATCTTATCATAAACTTTAGCTCTAAAAGTAAAACCAGTCAGTAATATAAAAGGAATGACAATTGTGAGACAAATGTATAAAATATTATTATATGCAGGCGATTTTTTTACATATCAGACGTAGAATCATAACAATCCTCAGATCGGTCGGGTTTTAACATGTTCGGGATCGAAACTGAACTGGGGCAAATCTGACTTACACCAAAATAAAATGAAACAAACAGAAATTACTTGCTCAGGATGACACGCAGTATTTATGAAACATGAGAAATCCACCTTACACAAATTCTAAATTAAAAAAATTTAAAGAAAAACTTTCGGATGTTCAGTTCTGCCAGTATCATTATGCAGTAGAGTAAATATGTCTATACTTAGTTTCTACTAACTAAAAAAATGTCACTAGTTACAATTTCAGAGACCTGGTTTGTTAATGTACAATCACTTTATGATCACTTTACATGGCATTTAAATAAAGTAAGATCCTCATATTAACAACAACAAAAAAAAGGCATAAGTCCCATATATGGTTTCCCTATCAGATTTTTTGGTCATCTACAGTGAAGAAATTGTAATGAAGCAACAGGATTTAACTGTGTAACCGCCACTTCAAGCTTGTTATACCAGATGTACAGGAGAACACAGACTTCATTTTATGCCACTAATAGCCAGATTAACCCACCAGGGGGCCCCCTGACCCCCCTTTTCTTCCCACTCTGTGCTTTGTGTGTGTACCCTGTTGCCTTCAAGTGCCCTCGTGGCAGCCACATTTTATTTTGCCTGGATCCCCAGATACCAACCAGTACCTTTAATCTGAAACACTACCTGGCGACAGGCTTGCCTTTTGTCAAATTACTTTGTGGTAATTTGATCAAACAAATTGTATTTAGGAACATGCGAGCACAATATCAATTGAAATATTAAAGGTCTTAAAACTAGATTTTAAACACATAGCCTGTGTACAAGGTAAACATATTTTCACTTAGTCAGATCACAACAAACCCACTGACACACAGTGAATGTGAGTCATTCGAGGCCCATGGTGGTCTGGGGCCACAGGGCCATGCCGGCTTTGCACAGTTGCCAATCCTGTCATGATGCCACTGAGACAAATGTAGAACCATCATGAAGTTTTCTTAAAGTTAAACATGTACGGTGTTGTACATACATAAGCCACCAGCACATTTGTCTTCTAAAAAATCCGCAATACAATGACAGCAACAGCATTTTTTTTCGTGCTAAATATGTGTTGTATTGATACACGACAAAGACACACGCTGATAAGAAACATATCAGTGAAACTGAATAGGTGCTGCTTTCCTGGATACTAAGAAGCATTTTGTGTTTTTATCTTTCTGCTGAGAAACTTTAATGTGGTTTGAAAGCAGAAGAGTGACAGCAGTATGACCAGAAGACCTTTTTCTCAGGCCATTATATGGTTGATACAGAGACAAATCAAAAAGAAAGCAAAAAATACAGAGCAAGCAGACCATTCCTTATCAATCCATCTGACCTTCTGAATCTCATTTACATAACTTCAAATGCAACAAATATTTAATGGCGTAGGACCTCCAATACAAAGGGAATTAAACTTCAAGGGAAAAAATGTAACAAATAAGACCATATTATACTATATATAGATGGGTGACAAATTAAAGAGAAAACCTGAATGCTTAACCCCTACAGAGAGGGGATCCGGTGGCTCTGTTATGCTGTGGGGGGCATTTTGCTGGCATGGTTTGGGTCCACTTGTCCCCTTAGAGGGAAGGGTAATTGCAAATCAATACAAAGTTGTTCTGAGTGATCATCTTTATCCTGTGATGAAATATTTCTGTCCTAATGGGAGTGGTCTCTTCCAGGACGACAATGCCCCCATCCACAGGGCACGAGGGGTCACTGAATGGTTTGACAAGTATGAAAATGATGTGAATCATATGCTGTGGCCTTCGCAGTCACCAGATCTCAACCCACCGATGGGAGATTTTGGACCGACGTGTCAGACAGCGCTCTCCACCTCCATCATCAAAACACCAAATGAGGGAATATCTTTTGGAAACGGTGTCCATCCCTCCAGTAGAGTTCAGAGACTTGTAGAATCAATGCCAAGGCACATTTAAGCTGTTCTGGCAGCACGTGGTGGCCCAACACCTTACTAAGACACTTTATGTTGGTCTTTCCTTTAATTTGTCACCCGTCTGTATGTCAAGGAGCGAAAAAATGATGCACTACCGTTGGCATTACATGCTGATGTAAAACCATAAGTGGATCATGATCAAAAGTTGAATAAATAGATAATATTTAAGATACAGTGTTACAACCCAGGTCTCTAGGGAAAGGGAAAGGGACACAGCAACATCAAGCCAACAAAAATTTGGCAGTAATTTATTGTTGTAGCTGGGCGAGCTGTAGAGGAAAAGGGGGCATTTTTAACATTAGTCATAGGTTTACAATATCTGGGACTGACTGCTGGTCAGCAGAACTGAAGCCTCTTGAATGAGTACCGAAACATCTTCAAGTCACAATTTCTGTCCTGTAAACTACTCATTTTGTATCGCTGTCCAAGACAAGTGTTAAACGTAGCTCTCTCTTAATCAGTTGTTCAGTAAACAACAGTTACACATAAACAAAATATTTTATCCCATGGTTCCCCATTGGTCCTATAGAAAAGGAAATGATCAAACAAACAATCAGATGGATTACCAGCCAGAGCTCTAAAAAATTCGAAGTCATTTGGCCTGTTTTTCATATTTTTATTTTTGCATTGTGCAATGATTTTTATCGACCGATCACAAACATCTTGGTTTAATCCATCCTGAAATCCTGAAATGAGATATAATTAAATCTGAGAGTACCAGACATTTTAATGCCACTTAGTATACAACAAGGTCAATGCTACAAATATAATGTATTTAAAGATATAAAAAAATAGGTCAATTCTCAGTACACACAAAAAAATGAAACAGAACAGAATTTGGGACTATAGATACATGTTAAGCTTCAGCTCAGCTGTGTGGATAATATGCAGTTTAAATGATTTAACTCATTTTAATTTGTTATATTGCAAGAGGTGAAAGGCGCGTGATGCCATGTAAGCAGTTTGAAGGACCGAATGAGAAAAGGTAACTTGTCAAAAGTACAGCATCATCGAAAATCAATGCAACAGATAAAAATAAATGTGATAAAAAAGTGTCTTTCTGTAAATGCTGATTAACAAGACATGCAGCACAAAGCATTTCCATACACGCTCCACTCATGGGCAATAAGATTTATTTTTCTGTGAACACTCATTTCAACGCTGTCTGATATGATTACAATAAATATGTCATTCAAATATATAAAACAGCCTTAACTTATTAACTTATGTTAAATACGATGAAAAAATAAATATGCAGGTGTATTTGATAACAATTAGATCTGGGTCACAACAACCTCCATGTTTTATTTTCTACTTGGAAAGCTGTCTGAGCTGTCAGACCTGAGCCAAGACCCTTAATCAAGTCGCTACAGTGACTGCTGTGGGGATGAAAAACAGCTAACTGGACAGATAAAAGTAATTATCTGTTAAATGACTTTTTATTGCATTGTATTGTTGTTTGTAGTATTGAACTGTGCCAGCAGTGCGTCGTGCCGAGAAATATATTAATTCGCTTGAAGATAACTCGATACAAATCAATCTTTGTAATTGTACTATATATAGTCATTCCTAAATAAAAACAATCAACAACATTAAAAAAGTTTCAGTCACAAGTTATTTTACCTGTTTAACAACGAACCATAAAATAAAATAAACTATAACATAAATCATTCAATATTTCTAACCATATCCCACAATAATTTTCTCTTTGTCGTTATCAATGTCAGGTTTTTGAAAATCTAAATCTCATTTTTTAAGAATACCTCAAGAACTCAAGGGATCCACTGACAGTTGGGTGGCAGGTCTGGGAGGTTTTCAGACCCCATTTAAGTTTCTTTTCTGGATACAGTTGACGAGGTGTTTCAGAAGATCGGGTATTGGTTTCTTGACGGTTGTAGATGGCACCGTGTGTAGCAACACTGTACAGTTTGGCTGAAAGACAAGAAATCACATTGGTTCCTCAACTGTAACTCTACATTGCTGCTGAATTTGCTTTGTCTATCTAAAGGTACAGTGTGTGGGTGTGTGTGGTACTCTAAATCTTCGTGATACAGATTAGACCTTCTCATTTGGCAAACGTGAAATCAAAGGGAATTCTTACATTTCTGCGATTTCTGACAAATGCCCCCAAGTTCCTCACGATCTCATCCTCCTCCTGGTCTGTCCTTTTACCGAAGTGTTCATGCACACGCAGGATATTATGCACTTTGCAGAAGAACTCATCCTGTATGGAACATAAGCAAGAATATATTAGTTTTTAAAAATAAACCAGGCACACACATACATGTAAAATTATGCAAAATGGTCATTGCTACTTTCATTGCAATTTTGTCACGTCAGTTCTCGTATTTGGTGCCCATCAGAAAACAGATACAAGACTGACATACATATAAATCAAGAAATGCTGGTGCTACTGTCTAACTGCATCATTAGTACATTTCGCCAAACACAACAGCACTTGAACTACAAGCAACAATGTTTCAAAGACCTAGCACTCTTCTCACCTTACATCCAGCGTCGAACAGAGGCTCCACGTCTTCCACAAAGAAGTGCTGCAGCACATAATAGAATATTAGATCATTTATTACTTCAGGCAGCTTTTTTTCTGACATGAAAGGTTTTAGCAAGATAATGCAGCATTAAATTGTTGCAAAAATAAGTTAACAAGCAAGAAAACATTGGTGCTTACAAGATGAGCTCTTACCATAGTGAGAGACTTATTGTATCTTTCAGCCACTTTAATTAATTCGCTCAGGTTCTGTTCAGGCTTCTGAGGAACAGGACTGACAACAGCTGTACTGACCAGCAGTGCCACAGTGGATAGCAGCAGAAGCATCATCACCTTCATGATACAAGCTCGTTGGATGTCAACCTCAGGAAGAAGCTGTCTCAAGAAGCCCTTGAATTGATCACTCAACTGTCAGCTTGCAGCTTGCTCTGAAGTCTTAGCTGAGAGCACATGATTTATACTTGCTTTGCCCACGCCTTTTGCCACGTTTTTCCCCTCATTACTAAAAAAAAAAAAAAATTGCAGTGAGTCTGCAATGTGTGAAAGAGATAAGATTCGCTTGATTAGGCTGTGGCTGATGAGCAACTTCACCCAAACTGCGCTATTTTTCTCTGAACTGAATCTACAGGGTCAGCCACACTAGTTAAANAAAAAAAAAACAACCTTGCTAACAGGCAATCAGTTACTCCAGTGAAAAGAGAGAGTCATAAATAACAGCTTATGTCCTTCACAAGAAATTTAATGACAGAATATCATGAGCTCAAACTGCAATATTGCCCTGAATTTTAAGCAGAACAGAACCTTCTGTTGCCACTGCTGGCCATCAGATTGACACTTTGTAAAGACTACAAACACCAGTGCAAATCAATATGACATCATAAAAACAGTCTTGAACCATAGCATGGAAGCTGTTAATGATATTGAGTAGGGTGACTTTTAGTGTCAGTTTGTCTTTAACTTTTGATTTGTCATCAAGAGAACCTTTAAACATGCGACAGATCACAGGGCAAGTACTGGATTTATGGAATTTTTGTAGGCACTTCACCTAGTTCTTTCTTGGTGGAATGGAGGACATAATATAATGTAGAGCAGAAATTTGAGGTCACTGAACAGTGACTTTAAAAAGGAACATTTTCAACACAGTACGCTTCCAAAGAGTTTCTGGAAATTTCTTTCCAGCTGGATGGAAAAAAAGACAGAACAGAGATTGCACTTTATGTTGAGATGGTAAATAAAATAAGGCTGTGTCACAAATCAGATGTATCAAAAATGCTACATATTGCATTATTGATATTTACCAGTCTCTTTGTTTTGGGTAATTAGGAAATATTGTATTACTACCGTTTTTAAACTAAATCAACTGAACATTGACTTTGCCCAACTGAAGTGAAGGCAAGAAGAGCGGGGATCACTGTGTATTTCCAAAGGAGTTTAAAGAGTCATTTGTCTGCTCAGTGGAGGTAGGATGAGAGGGAGGTGATGCTGCACTTTGTGATCTCAGAGTTCTGGTCCTGGTTCTTACGGATGCGGTAGAAGTGCTCAATGTAGCTGGATCGCCCCAGCAGCTCCACGAAGTCCTCGTCGTGGGTGATGATCAGCAGCTGGAAGTTGCGCTGGCGAGAGCGACTCTTAATGATTCTGGGGAGAGCGAGTTAGAGGAGATAAATAAGTACATACAATTCATATAGATCACGCTGTAATAAGTCAAATAAGGCAGTGTTTGAGGAGTAATGCAAGCGGTAAAACATTCACTCCAACTCTATGTGTTTAGTGTTTGGCATGTCAGGTAATCTAATTTAGCTAAGGAGCTTGTAATTCATCTTTTGTGTTCTTATTATAAGGGCAGTTCAGACTGACAACGGTACTGTCAAAAACCTCAGGGTCCTTATTCATTTCAGTCAGACAGTGGGGGCTGCAGCACTGTGTACTGTGTACTGTGTCTGCCATTCAAATATGTGCAGGTGTACACCTTGCATGTGGCTTGTACCAATGTGCTAATGCTACTCAAGCTTTGAGATGAAGGGGATCAGGTTAGAGTTCTTAAAGGAGTATAAAAAGGTTTACACTATCTTGGACTTCCTGGTTTGTTATTTTATCTTCTCACTGGTACCCATAGCAACATTCGTACTTCTATCCTTGTGAAGACTTTACAGAGTTTGAGAACACTTAGATCGATCCTCACTTCTTTAACGCTCTGTTTGAAGATTAAGACTAGGTAAGACTAGGTACTAGATAAGGTTTTAAGGCTACAGTTATTTTTAGGTTTTCAGGTAAGACTTGGCGTCCTCACAAGTTAAGATGTAAAAACACTCTGTGTGTGTGTGTACTGACTCTACGAGGGCATGTGCCAGTGACTCAATGTTGTCTCGGTCCAGGTTGGTGGTGGGCTCATCCAGGGCCAGGATCCCACAGTTCAGACAGAAGGTCTCTGCCAGAGCTAGACGGATGATCAGGGATGCCAAAACCTACACGCACATAGGCACATTTGGAAAATAAACAAATAAAAATAAAAACTGGAATGAATTAAACAATTAAAAATCTATCCCGTTACAGATTCTTTCTGTACTCCACTTGCTTACATAATGCTTCATTGGAAAATATTGTATTTTTATAACACACACACAGTTTCATGTGATATATGTGCTAATACAGTAAATACTTTTCTGGTACCTTCTGACCGGCACTGCAGCGTCCTCTCATGTCCAAAGCTGTGTCTCCTTTCACCATAACTACTCTGTAGTTGTAAACCCTCCGCCTCACTCCAGCAGATGAGTTTTCG
This sequence comes from Oplegnathus fasciatus, assembly GCA_003416845.1. Taxonomy (NCBI): domain Eukaryota; kingdom Metazoa; phylum Chordata; class Actinopteri; order Centrarchiformes; family Oplegnathidae; genus Oplegnathus; species Oplegnathus fasciatus. The sequence goes on along the minus strand of NTHP01000089.1, from coordinate 586,647 downwards.
TCCACATCAGACCTGATCTCCACGTACTCAATATCTGGAGAGGGGGCAAGAGGGTGTGGTGAAACACTGAGGAATGAGGGAGGAGAACTATGTACATGGATTTCATAATAATAGATTTTTTTAAAAAGTGAGCTGCACCTTGACCCCTGTAGGTGCTGCGCCATAGGTCTCTGATAATCTTGTTGATCTCATCCATCTTCATGCTGTGGAATTTCATGATGGTTCTGAGGAAAATGAAAAGAAACAAAGCTGCAAACCCAATAGTGGACTAGATACTATGTTTTCCTACCCAAAATAAAATCATCAAATGGTATAAAATATTTTAATAGTAAAAAAAAATGTAATAAGTCACACAACTCTGGTCCCAAAATGCAAGCATTTCCTGTGTCTGTACTTGTTTATGTACTGTATCAGCCATTACATTTCCTACAGGTCACAGTGGGCACATCTGCTTCGAATAGAAGAATAACATTTTATGTCACTTGTCTCCCGGCACAATAGAGTGAAAATGTGCAATGTAACAACAGGATATAACTGTGCAAGTGAAACCAATATTTCTGCCAGATGAAAAAAGGGGAGCACAGAGGTATAACCCGGTTCTGGACTAGAGCATATGGTAGATTAAACATACTGTATGCAGACCACACCACTGTGCACACTATGCATGTGTGCATAAATGGAAGTTATTTGAACTCAAACTGACACAAATGGATAACAATCATGGCGCTTTATGTAGGTTAAACAAGTGCGCTCTTGCACTGACTGACTTCCAACAATGAGCTATTACTAAATCCACCTAGTATTGATGTATGACAAAGATATATGTTGATATAAAAGATATGAAGGCAGCCATCTGGATGTTGCTTTCCGGCATACCAAGAAGCATTCTGTCTAATCTAGCAAATTAACGAGAAACTAATGTGGTTTGAACACCAGAGTGATAACAGTATTATCACCAGTGCCTTTTCCGAAGCCCATATATGGTGGATAAATAGACAAACCATGAAGAAAGGAAGAAAAAAGACAAGAGGGAGTTAAGCAGTCCTTATCCATCCATCTGACCAACTGTATCTTATTTACACTTTTATGCAAGGCTTATGACTTCCTATTGCAAGAGTATCAGACTTCAGGTAAACAAAAATACAACATGACTTGATCATGGTCAGAAGAATAGAGTGATTTCATATTTGAGACACAGCATATTTCTGATAAGGCCTATAAAAAGTCTAAAAAGCCTCTCGTGTCATATTGTCTAAGAATATTGAATTGAACATTTTCAATCATTCCTCCCGTTCATACTGGCTATTAAAAGATCCCTTCCTAACATGCCTCCAGTATAAGTGATGGGGGACAAAGTCCACAGTCCTTGCTCTGTGCAGAAATATGTTTCAAAGTTTATCAGACATTAATATTAGGCTTCAGCAGCCTGAGTTAGTCGAATCAAGAGGGTATCTTCCAAAGTGGGTATCCTCTGTATAGTACAGAATTCTCTCCTTGTTTTTCCTTGGACAGGGTTTCCTTGCTGAGCTGAGGTGGAGGGATTGTAACACAAAGTGGGAATTTCGTACAAAAAAGAATAACTTTGGATGATATTCACTTTTGCTTCAACACAACGTGACGTCATCTGGCAAGACGCTGCAGTGGCCAATCAAATACATGCAAGCTTGCATCGCATTCCTAGTAGATGCTTTATAACGTGAATGCTGTGTTTCTACTGTTTACCTCGCCATGGTTGCGTTGAAAGATGAAATAGTTGCAACACAGTGACTAGCAAATTAAACTGTGGTTGTACTGGGCAGTGTCCACAGTTACACACTTACTCTAACTTCCGTAGATGAGTAAGGTTAAAATGTCAGTTTTTACTCCCAAATATCGGACAAACACAAGTAGATGAAGTCATGTGGGTCATGTAAGGGTTGCAACCTTTGCAACAAGAATCTGTATTTTAAAATGAAAAATGAAAAGAAAAAAAAAGTATCAAGTATATTTAACACAATGCTCCTGAGCCACCTTGCTAAATATCTGTACCTGAACAGCTTTTGGGTGTGTCAACCAAGACACATATCAGACATTAGTTTGATAACCAGTTTACTGCAAAAACCAGATGGCAGTCCAATGTTTTGGAAACTTTACCCATGATTGCAATATTTTTGTGACCACATTATAGTAAAGTGGTTCACACACCTACAGTGACTGTGCTCTATCTGTGACCCAATAACCTGGCAGCCTGCTTTGAGGAACTTTCAATCCTTCAATAGAGCTACAGCCGTTCCCGCTGAAGTGAGTCCAATAAAATATTTCTTTTAGTTTTAAATGAAATAGACATTATGATCATTGAAGGCTACAGTTTGTTTCTTGCTGTGGCTTAGCTGTAGTAAAGTCAGAGTTTTAAGAGCAATTTTTTTGTTAAAATTTGTGATCAGGACAGCTATAACATATAGTTACTACACAATGTTATACAATATGCTTTAGTTTCTGTTTTGGTTAATCAGCAGATTCTTTAATATATTTAAAAATCACTTTAACATGATTTTTGACAGCAAAAAGTGACGGTTTTGTAGTTTTGCCTGGACTTTATTTACCCAACTGCTACTGTCATTTATTTAACATATACATTAGCTACTTGAGACGGCAGGTGCAAATTAGTTGTTGAGTTAAACCCGGACTGCTTACATTGATGTTTTTAAAATGTCACTGGAGATTAATGTGCACTGTCCACAAACAATAACAACAGACACACACTCACAGAATCAAAAAGTTTTGACTTCAAGTCATTTTACAACAATGAAACCGCAATTATAAGTACTTGACAGTCACAGCATTGTCGTCAGGGTTTTAACCAATTATGCACACACAGCTATTTGTTGCAAAGTGAGTGACAAGGAAAGTTTTATATTGCACTCCCAAATCAAAACATCTCACCATGAAACCATTTTCTGTGTATTCAGACAGAAACTGTGGCCTGGATGTATGGTCTGCTAAAGCCTGCTTTCAATCTTGATAACTGTGCAGACACTGATGCCTTAACTAACCCACACATATGGGTAAATGATGCTTCTGCTCTCTTCTCAGATGGTATCTGAGATGGTGAGCTCACACTTCCTCACTGAGGCCCACTTACGCCTTTCATCCTCAGTTAGTGTCTCTGTCAGACTTATCCATATATCCGAGAACTAAAAATGGTTTGTCACCATGACATACATATTGATTTTGATTACATTTCGATTTTCTCTGTGAGGATTCAGTAGAAAGAATGGATTTTGGGAGAGAAAGTCACTGAAAAAGCATAATGAGCAAAGGCCTTCAGGCCAGACTTGTGACCTAAATTATTAACCTACTGGTGCTATATTTGCAATCAAACTGTTGCAATTGTGTTTTGAAATTAAACCCCCTCCCGGGTCAGTTCTTCAACATTTTAAGATGTGCACTGTCATGCTTTGTTACCCTGCTGATCATTTTCCAAAAGTTTGCACATTTTTATCATAAAAATCAACACTGCAAGTGCAAACCTGATGCCACAATGATGCCAATGATAGTAATGCGGTCATATTTCTTGGAAACAAACCTGATATTTTGTGATAAGTTTTGTGCTCGTAAGACTTTCAGCATAGCATTGAGGTTTTTTTATTTTCTTGAAACATTTCTAAAGGCAAATACAGTCAATTTTCACACGCTAATTTATTTTGGGTATCAGTTGTATTTCATACAGTGGATTCTATTGCTGTCTTATTTTATAATTTGTAAAAAAGCCCAGCAACAACTGCACTTCCTCCGGAAGCTCAACTGGTTTGGTGTGTGTACTAAACTCATGATGCTCTTCTAGAGCTCCATGGTAGAGTCAGTCACCACCTTCTCCATTATTACTTGGCTTGGTAATCTTTCAATAGGCGACACGAACAGGTTACAACATATAGTTAAAGTGGCCAGTAAGATCATTGGTGTTTAACTGCCTGATCTGCCTCACATCTTCAGGAAGAGAGCAACTTCTAAGCCTTGAGATATTTTGAGCTCCTACCCTCGGGACGGAGATTTAGACTACCAAAGGCCAGGTCTAACAGGTTGAATAATTATTTTATTTCTCAGGCCACCATGCTCATGATGAACCAGCTGATGATTACATTCCCTATTACTACTGGGGGCTGATGATGGTTTCAGCGATGGCTAAACATACTCCAAGTTCCCTGTTGTCACTTGATGTGTTCATGTATTTCATCATGTTTTTTGCAAAACAAATTTCCCATCGGGGACAATAAAGTTGAAGTTGAATGTGATTATTTTGATTATATTGGTATTCAGAATAATAAACTAAATGCATTGGGGCTGCAACTGAGAACTATTTTCTTCATCATTCTTTTCATTTGCTTTCTTAACGAATGAATTAAATGTTTAGTAATGTCAGCAAATAGTAAAAAATACCAACTATAAATTCCCGGAGCCCAATGTGAATTAAAATGAATTAAAATGTCATATTTTATGTGACCAAAAGTCCACACCCCAAAGATGTTCAGCTTACAATAATATATGACAAGAAAAGCAGCTGGAACCAGCAAAAACATTTTTCCTTGAAAAATGACAAAAATGATTTATCGATTATGATGATTGTTGCATATTAGTTTTCTCTCAATCTACTAATCAATTAATCACCTAAACGTTTCAACTCTAAAATGCATTAAAATATATACTGGATAAACGAGACATTGCTGTGAGGGCTATACCTGCAAAGAAAATGTTAAGTCCAACACTACGCTAGAGCTGCACAGTTTGCATCATATAGTTACCCCAACACTTTCTAGTGTATTCTGATGAGAGAAGGGAAAGTTCAGATTCACTACTGACGTGTCTTACTGCATATATTGTCCACCTACACAAAGGAAACTCAACTGCTGCAACATGTTATCCCTTTACTGCAAATGTCGTCACTGCTTCGCTTTGATTGCAGTAAAGGAATTTGCTTTTGATTGATTCACTACAAGCCTTGGTCCAGTTGCACAAAACACCTTAAGTTTTCTCCTTACGTATTACACTTGAGGCTTAATTTCTCCTTAGCTGAGGGACTTACTTAAGGGTGTTGCACAGAATCCTTAATAAGGTTTTCTTAGTTAAGGAAAAACATTAAGGCATTTACTGCAGTGAAAGAGATTTTACAGTGGTAAAATTCTACAGTTTCCATGGAGACCGTTTGTTTGCTTGCACTCGCCTCACCTGTTATTGTCTCACAAAGTGGGCCTATAGATAGTAAAAAAAAATGGTAATAGAATAGTAATAGTAAGAAAGCACATACTAACTTTAAGGGATTCCTTAAGTGTAAGACCAAGATAAGGAGAAAACCTTAAACTTAAATACTTGCTATAACATATAGTTACTACACAATGTTATACAATATGCTTTAGTTTCTGTTTTGGTTAATCAGCAGATTCTTTAATATATTTAAAAATCACTTTAACATGATTTTTGACAGCAAAAAGTGACGGTTTTGTAGTTT